>PVHP010000962.1:35215-120285 GCA_004024765.1 Zapus hudsonius | reverse complement strand
TTTTTTTTTTTTGAGGTAGGTCTTGCTCTGGCCCAGGCTGACCTAGAATTCACTCTGTAATCTCAGGGTGACCTTGAACTTGAGGGGATCCTCCTACCTCTGCCTCTCCAGTACTGGGGTTAAAGGTGCATGTGCTACCTCACCAGCCATCATTTTTATAATCTGTGTCCCAGGTAGCATCTTAACCACGTTGGAAGCTCTTGCTGTACCATCTAGATCTCCCCTCAACACTGGCAGGGAAGCATGGCCTCTCACTACCCGTGTATAGAGGCTTAGAGCAGTGCAGAGGATTGATCCTAGGTAGGCTGTAATGTCTGCTTGCTGTATAGTTTGCACTGGGAATGTGGCCCCCACACCCCAAGGCCCAATGAAGGCTTGGTTCTCAGCCCATAGCACTATGGAGAGTTGGTAGACTTTTAAGAGGTGGCCCAGTGGAGGTCTTGGGCCCTTGCAGGCATGGCCCAGCCCCACTCTGCTTTTTTCTCTTCCCATCATGAAATGAGCAACTCTAGCCACCAAAATGTGCTGCCTGACCACAGGCCCCCAAAGCAATGGAGTCACCGAACCATGAACTAGAACCTCCAAAACTGTGAGCCAAAATGACTCATATCTTTATAAATTATATTTGCTAGTCATTGTATCAGAACTGACTGACGCATTTGCTTGACACCCTAGAAGTCTTTCTTATTTTAAAATTTTTTAATTATTTATTATTTAATTATAATTTATTTATTATTTGAGTATGGGTGTGCCAAGTCCTCCTTCTGCTGCAAATGACCTCCAGATGCATGCACCCCTTTGTGCATCTGACTTTATGTGGGTGCTTGGGAATTGAACCCAAGAAATGAAGCTTTGCAAGCAAGTGTCTTTAACTGCTGAGCCTTCTCTCCAACCCCAAGAAGGTCATTCTTTTTTGTCTTTTAATTAAAGTGGTGGGTACTGGAGCAGGTGCTCCCAACTGTGGATTCTTTAGTGTTTTACTTTATGTATGTTATGCTTTACTGTCTCCAACATCCGAGGAAACACTTAGAATCTGTCTTTCTCGTAGTCAGAGTTTGATGAGTCTGAGGTAATTTCCACCTCATTTTTTATGTAATTCCTTTCCCACCTCATTATTCTTCATTATTCTTTGCTATTTGATATCAAAAATATGACAAAAAAAATCAATTCATAAATGAGTATCATTTGTCCCATTTTCAGTTTAGTAGGAATGTCAATAATTTTAAAGAGGAATTTGTCAATCAATGAAAGACTTCCTTTGCTTTTCACAGATTTAAAATCCAAAGTTCCCTCTGGCAGGGAGGGTGGGGAATTGGGAAGCCTCATGGCGATTGGCTTGCATTCTTTGTGTAAGGAAAGGCAGTTTGTCAAAGCTATTTGTAAGACAGTTGACAAGCCTAGCTTTACATACTCAGTCATTTTCTTCCTCTCAAGCAACTAAAGGCTTCCTTATAAGTGGCTAAGGTGACTGATGAGGGTCACCCTGGCTTCCTGGAGATAAGGGCAGGGCAGTTTGGCAGGCATGCAAAGAACCCCCCTGGCCTGCTCAGGGCATTCATGCCTTCAGTAAATCCTCACTGGACTTGAGGACAAAGCCCTTTTCTCCCATGCAGCTTCCTCTCTTCTAGTCCAGACATTCTGCCAGCCGTCTCCTAGTTACCAGCCTACAAAGCTCCAGTCCCTGGAGCCTGAAGGCCAGCCTTCTGCCTCCAGGCTGAGGTGAGTGCTGGTGCAGTGAGCTCTGGGGAACTTCCTGAGGGAAGTTCTATGGGGAGCAGATGCTGGCTTGGGAACTCTTCACCATAGTGATCTCTGGCAGCAGGTTTGCAGCTGCATCACCACGGAAGCCTAGATCTACCATAAGAGGTGTTTCATTAAAACACTTTTAACTGTGGTGAAATCCACACAAAACCTATTGTCTCCATCACTTCTAATTGTGCACATCTGCACTGTCAAGTATATTCACAGTGTGTGGCCAATCTCCAGAGCTTTTTCATCTTGCTAAATGGATACTCTTCATTCCTTCCCCCCCAGCTCTGACAATCCCCATTCTAATTTCTATTTCTAGGTAACTAATATAATAGAAATCACAGAGCGCAGACTAAGCATGCTTTATCTGGTATTGTGGTTGAATGTGAAATGCTCCCTAGAGGCTCAGTGTCTGAACTTGGTCCCCAGCTGGGGTGGGTCTTGAGGTGGGATCTAGTTGGAGGCAATGAATCACTGGGAAGGAGGTTTCTTAGCCCTGCCTCACTTCCTGTCTAGACTCTGTCCTGATTTTGGACACAGTGTGACTAGTTACTTCATGCTCTTGCTGCCATGCCTCTCCCCCGCCCCTCATGATGGACTGGACCCTCTACAACTGTGAGCTAAACTAACCCCCTCCTCTCTTAAGTCCTTTCCTATCAGGTACTTGATCACATCAACTAGAACCCGCTGAAAATCTGCAACCTTCTGCTGTCTGTCTGGTATTCCATCACAAGTGGAAAATTCCACACATACCCTCATGTGATGGCTCAAGGTTAAGACACAAGTGCACTGAAGCACACAGCCTAAAATTGTATTTAGGCTGTGTGTAGAAGGTGCGTATGAAATGAAAATGGAGTTCTGTTTAACTTTGGGTCCCTTCCCATGGTATTTCATTATCTCTATGCTAATATGCCCAAATCAGAAAATAGCTGAAATCTGAAACTTTCTGGTCCCAAGCATTTTGGCCAAGGGATAATAGTCAACCTGAATTTACATTTTTTTTTTTGATTGGCTAATTTCACTTAGTATAATATTGGCTTTATAATTTTAAATTAATTAAAAATGTTTCTTGGTTGCACCAGACACATTCCAATACTCATTAAATGCTGTTTGGGTAATGGCTACCAGTGGCACAGGTAGAGACTATTTCAGTTCTCAGAAAGTTCTGTCAGACATAAAGCTGATGGCTGCTGACTGGGATGGGGAGAAAAAAGGTACCAGATATATTTTCCATACTCTGCCAGCTAATGGATATTCTGACTTATCCCCCCTCCACCACATAAATGATACCTGACACCAATATTTTTATTTTCTAACTTGTTTCCTTATCCCCTCTCCTCCAAATAATTTTAGTAAGAAAAATCCAGAGCGTCTAAATGTGTTTTTAAGTGCTCCCAGTGAGGCTTTAGGAAATGCCCGTTAGCTTCACCATTGACGGGAGTTAAATTGGAGTGTTTCATTAATTAGAATTGCTAGTTTATTGCAAACCTGGCAAGAATCCTAATGGGCTTAGGCCACAAAGCAGCCTTATTCATTTGGCCTGACCCTTAGCTTGCTACTGTGAAGGCTTATTTCCTTGAGAGCTGCAGTAAAAGAGAAATGCTAGGTCTCTATCCAGTACCCACACGCATGTATCTGTGTGGAATAGATGTGTGCGAGGGGGTGGGGATTTAGCTCGGTAAAGAACACTTACAGAGCCCTGGGTTTGGTTCCCAGCACCATACAAAAACAAGAAGAAAGAAAAGTCATGTATACCTCAACTAGAGCTGCTTATGTTAGAGCAGACTTTACTCTGTGGTGCAAATGCATGTATATTTCTTATAATGCTTTTCTTTTCTTTTTTTCTTTTCTCCCTCTCTCCTTTCCTTCCTTCCTTCTCCTTTTTATTATTTATTTATTTATTTTGAGGCAGGGTTTCGCTGTAGCCCAGACTGACCTGGAATTCCCTCTGTGGTCCAGGCTGGCCTGAACTCACAGTGATCTTCCTACCTTGGCCTCCTGAGTGCTGGAATTATAAGCACCAGTCACCATGCTTGCCCTTTAAAATGCTTTTCTAAAAACCATGTGGTTTCTGTTCACTGCCCTCTCTCCACAACCACCTCCTACCCTCCCCTGCTCCTACTTTAGCCAAGCTAAGGAGATTTATTGAGAAAAAGATAGAAAAGCCCCAAAGTGTCAGAGAACAGAAAAACAGAGATAAAAGGAAACAAAATACTGCTACTTTTTTAGAGAAGATAGGTGGAAACTTGGAGTTAAACAAAGGTATCCAAATTCAGTTTTGAGCTAGAGGGTAGAATTAGTGGAGCAACACAAAGGATTTACAAGGATTTACAAAGGGCTTCCAGGTTGAAATGAGGTCCAATTTCATGGTGGAGCCAGCCTTAGGACGGAGGAGTCCTCGTTCAGAATATAGGTGCAGCTTTCTTTCTTTCTTTCTTTCTTTCTTTCTTTCTTTCTTTCTTTCTTTCTTTCTTTCTTTCTTTCTTTCTTTCTTTCTTTCTTTCTTTCTTTCTTTCTTTCTTTCTTTCTTTCTTTCATTTTGTCTTTTGAGACAGGATCTCTCTCTAGTCCAGGCTGACCTGGAACTCACTCTGTAGTCTCAGGATGGCCTTGTACTCATGGTGATCCTCCTACCTCTGCCTCCCCAGTGCTGGGAGTAAAGGCGTGCGCCACCACACCAGGCTTTAGGTGTAGCTTTTATAGGAAGAGCTTAACTCTAGTCAGCTCTAGCTGCTCCCTCATATTCCCTCCAGTGTCTTAGACGGGCCCAGCTCTTTGCTAACTCAGTTTTTATGGGCGAGAGAGCATTTTGTCACTGGAGTAAGTGGGGACTTCACAAGTCAGTACTTTGGGATTAGCAAAAACCTTGCTTGTGAAATCTTTATTTTTGGATTTCTTCAGGAAATGGGATTACTGCCCCACCCAGTAGAGTCCTTAGCCATGCATGGCTACTAAAATGTAGATTATTTAAAGTTTTGAGTAAACTGAAAACTCAGTTTTGCCACCATACTAACTGGCCCTGAACATTTGTGTGAGGTTTGTAACCACTTGACTGGTTGTGGGGATGGGTCATTTCCATCAATAGCTGAGGCAGGAGTTCTCAGTCATCTCTAGGCTAGTCATTGTGTAGACTGGGCCTCGGGCAAATGGAAGGACACTTAGCCAGCTTGCTGCTGCTGGTGAAGCTGGCTCACTTCCCTGTTGAAAACACACAGGACAGGAGCTGGGGAGATGGCTCAGTTGCTAAAGCATTTGCTGTACAAGCTTGGGGACCTGAGTTTGGATCCCCAAGCATCCACAGAAATCCTGGGCATGGTGGCTTGTGGCTGGAATGCCAGTGCTGGAGAGGTGGAGACAGGCAGATCTCTGGGACACGCTGGCCAGCTAGCAGAGCTGAATAGGTGAGCTCCCGGTTCAGCCTGAGACTCTGTCTCAATAAATAAGATGCCTTCATATGCATGTGCACATGTTCACACACCTGCCACACATGTGCCCATGTACTACAAACATGCATACAGAGACTCACATTCCCCACAATACACACATGCACTCACACACACTGAAATTTCACGCTCTGCTGGCATTCACAAAAGCCAGCCTCCCTTGGCCTCCAGCCTCTTGGGTTTCTGTTGCCCAAGTTCTTCTCATGGTGAGCTGACCCAGCTGCTGGTGCCCACTAAGGAACAGGTGCTTGCTAACGCCTCCAGTCCAGTTTTAGGTACTTTCTGCAGATACATTTTATAAATGTAAGTAAGACCTGTGCTTGAAGTAGCTGGAACTTAGAACTAGCAAAATGGTCATTCACTGAGGTGTTTCTAAACGCAGACCATGGCTGACTGCAACTCCTGATAGGAATGAGTGAATCAAGTTGACCTGGATAAGCTTGCTCAGCAGAAAGTTTGGGATGCTCTCCTACTTTATCAGTCCAACCCCAGGGTGTCCTCTACTTACACTGACTTCATAGTTTGCACGCATCACTTAACTTGATGCTCAAGAGAAGCCTGTGGGTTGAGGTAGAACATATGTCTTAGAGGAACCCCAGTCTCTAGAGATAAAGTGACTTGGCCAGGGTTACCTAGCTGGTGGGTAGGAGAGTTTTAAACCCAAGTTGACTGCTTTTCTGAGAACACTTTTCTCTTATGTTTTGGACTTTGTGTAGCACAAGAGTTGGGTAGTTAATAAAAATTCAGTTGGGTAATTGACACAAATGCAAAGTTGGTTCCATAGGCAGAATTTCTTGATTGTCCTTAAGGCTGGAGGTCAGCGAAGAGCCCACTGTAGTTGGTTGGCATGATACCTGCCCTCAGGGAGCTTTTGAGGGGGGAAATAATAGAGCGTATTTACAAGTAACAAATATAATTTATTATAGAACAAGCTGGATGTGTTAGTGATGGAGGATGCTGAATAAATGGCAGAGTCCTTTAGAGAAACCTTCCCAAAGAGAGCAGTTTTGAATCAGATCTAGACATGTAAAAAGACTAAAGGAAGGGCTTTCAGGCCAGGTGCAGAGGCCAAGTGACCAAAAAACACAAAAGAGTTGTAGGGAGTCAAGTTCAGTTTTAGACTGCTAGAAAATATGAAAAGAGTACTTCTACACAGCGCTGGATCTACAATGGTGTATAAAAAAGACATGATCTTTGCTTTCATACTGTGAGGTTTTTGACGGGAGAGACTATTGATTGTTGATCACAAAATGAGCTCATTTCAGATTGTGAAAGTGTAAAATACACTAACAAATTAGAGTGACTTTTAAGCTACAGGAGTTAATTAGGTACATAGTTCTGGTGTTGAGAGCAGGGAAAGGAATGCCCAGGAAAGAGGAAGGAGCATGTGCAAAGGCTGGTGTGCTGGAATGGTGGGATCAGAGGAGAAGTGTGATGACCACACTTTACTCATCAGGTCTTTAAAAATATTTTATTTATTTATTTGCATGCAGAGAAAGAGAGAGAGAGACAGACAGACAGACAGATAGACAGACAGACACACATACACAAACACACACATACAGAATGGGTGTGCCAGGACCTCCAGGCATCACATACAAATTCCAGATGCATGTATCACTTTGTGCATCTGGCTTTATGTAGGTACTGGAGAATTGAATCCGGGTCTTTAGGAATTGCAGGCAAGCTCCTTAACCACTTAGCCATCTCTTCGGCCCCCCTTATCAGATCTTTATTACGAGAGCTGTAATCAACCTCTGAAGTATTTTAAGCAAAGATTACATGATCATATCTTCCTTATAAAATGGTCACTTTGGCTACAAAGAGGAGAATGTTTTGGAAGGTGGATGACAAGTTTTGCCACCCCTGAGAGACTATGACATGGTCCAGGCTAGAGATGATGGTACAGGGTGGTGGCGGCTGGGATGGAAGCAAGGGGCTAATTTCCACAGAGACTTGGGAGGTCTAGTCTGCATGACATGCTGGGTGATGGAGAAGCCATGGTAAGGGATGAACTGTGAAGCCAGGCTTAGATATATATGGAACCTTGGGACCCAGATTGGGAAAGACCATCCTTGGATATCAGGGAGGTAGGCTGGCTGTGTGGGTGGGGACCTCAACTGGAGAATCAAGCTGACCTTAAATGTTGAAGTCATTGCTGCATAACTGACCAGGGAGGGTCTGGACATGCTTGAATTTTCCCAGGGAAAGAGCACTGGACCAGGACATGAAGCTCTCGTTGTTAGGATGTCTAGTGCCTGCTTAGACGAGAGCAAGCCAGCCCAGGAGCCTCCGCGAGGGGAGGAAAACCCAAAGGGCTTGGCTGTTTGTTATTGTGGAATCCCTTTTTAAAGGAGGGCAGTGATAGCTTTCAGTTTATTTCTAGGTCAAGTTCCTTATAACACCCAAAATCTACTATGAGTGGGCCAAGGAAGGCTCTTGTGTAGTGTCCAAGTACAGTTAGCACACAGTCTCTTTGCAGGTTCTGTACCTGTGGGTCCAGCCAGCTGAGGAGCAGAAACACAGTAGGGGGATTGCATCTATACTAAACATAGATAGACCTTTTCTTTTTATTCCCTGAACAGTACAGTATATGAATTATTCATGTAGCATTTACACTGCATTAGGCACTGTAAATAATCTAGAGATGAGTTAAAGTCTACAGGCGATGAGCATAGGTCTTGTGCAAATAAAATACAGTTTTTATAGACAGGAGTTAGGCTTCTGTGGATTCCAACGTCCTGTAAATACCAAGGGACAACTGTGCATTATTTATTCATCTGCATCATGTGACTTTGTAGTGTGTATGTATGAGAGAGAGAGAGAGAGAGAGAGAGAGAGAGAGAGAGAGAGAGAGAGAGAGAGAGAGAGAGAGAAAGCTCCTCTGCTTTTCCTCAATCGCTGCTTTTTTGGCTGTCATTGTGGATTGAATTGCTGCCAGTCCGAGTGTATTCTACCCCATGGAGGACTAAACAGAACCTGGTCTCCTTGGCTCCGTAGTCCTAGTCAGGGGCCCCACCCTGGTTAGCTAGCCAGGGTTCCTTCGGGAGCCGGCTGCCCATGGTTCAAGAGTACACCTGCTTTTAACTGATGACATGTATTTCAAGCATATGGGGTTGGAATGTTCCTTGGTGGGTCTTTTGCCATTTCTTCCTTGCTTTTCTTATTCCAGAATGGCCAGAGCACCTCCAAGTTACTGCTTTGTGGCTTTGCCGCCCCGGGCCAAGGATGGTCTGGTGGTGTTTGGGAAGAATTCCGCCCGACCCAGGGATGAGGTGCAGGAGGTTGTGTATTTTCCGGCTGCTGACCACGAGGCCGACAGCAAGGTTGAGGTAAGTGGTGCGCTGTGGTCCCTCCTCTTCCCTGGCTTTGCCTCCCTCCCTCCATCTGGCTTCTTCCCTGCAAGCCTGCTTACTCATCACAAGGTCAGGTCATTTCTGCTGATTCCCCTGTCCATTCAGGTGCGCTCAGAGCCTTTAAAACAGGAGAATGTGGAGAATTCTGTATTCATGAAGGCCCTTGTTTTATAGTTAAGTAAAATATTTTCATGGTTCCAAAGTCATAGCTTTAAAATAAGCAATTCATAAAAGTCTACCTTCTGTCTTTAACTCTTTCACTGTTTCCTTTCTCCCCTACATTTTGAAAGATTTTTTTGTTGTTGTTGTTTACCCTTCCATTAAAAATTTACATGTAAGGCTGGAGAGATGATTCAGCAGTTAAGGCGCTTGCCTGCAAAATCTAATGGCCCAAGGTCTGATTCCCAATGGCGTGAGCATCTGTGTTTGTAGCCACTAGGGTCTCTAGTTTGCCCATTATCTCCCTGTGTGTGTGTGTGTGTGTGTGTGTGTGTGTGTGTGTGTGTGTGTGTTTCTCTCTGTTTGAATATGTGTGTATGTAAATTTTAAATTATACATGTGCATATCATCTTAGCTCCTTTTCTCTTTTCATAATTAGAAGTAACATACCATATATTCAGTTTTCTTTCTTTCCCTTTTCTCTCTCCTTTCTTCCCTCTAAGACAAGTCTTGCTATGTAGACCAGGCTGGTCTTGAACTCACTGTCTTGCTACCTCAGTCCCCTGAGTGCTGAAATTATAGGTGTGTACCACCACAGCTGGCCTGCTTTTCCTTACTTTGCTTCTATCCACAAAATTCTTATCTTAGAGAACAGAGCATAGAGTCTGTTTTTAACTGTGTGTGTATCTGAATGTGTGTGAGGACCTGTGGGATGGGTGTGTGTATGGGTGTGCATATCCATGGCACACGTATGGAGGTGTGAGGACAACTTTGGGGTGTTTGTCATCTCCTCCACCCTTCTTGAGACAGAGTCTCCCTTGTGGTTATTTTGTCTTTCCCTCTGGGCTTCCTGTGTTCCAGTCTAGCCGGCCTATAAGCATGCTAGGATTGCAGACACAGGGGACACTTTGTGCTAGCTTTACCTGGGTACAAGCTTGCAAGCAAGAGCCTTTAACTACTTAGCCATCTCCCCAGCACCCATTTTCATAGTTTCAAATTTTCAAAAATGCACATTTATAATTGCACAGCGTATAGCTTTTTCAGGGTGGCTTCTTTCAATATGGATTTCCGTTTCTTCCATGTCTTTCCCAAGCTTGATGCTATGTGTCTTTTAATAATTAATATTATTCCATTGCCTGGATATACCACAGTTTATTTCTCCATTTCCTTTTTGAAGGATATCTTGCTTTATTCTAAGGTTTAGCAAATATTAAAAAAAAAACTGTTAGCATTTGTGGGCAGGTTTCTTGTAGGCAGGTTTTTGACTCATTTTTATATTTTGAATAGGTGATATATTCATGTTGTCCAGTGATAAAAAGATATTAAAAAGTTTCACATTAAGAAATCTTCCTCTGGGGGTGGGGGAGAGGGGGCATAAGAGTATAACCCATTGGGAATATGACCCATGCACGATGATAGATAAATAAATAAATAAAAATAAATAAGGAAGTCTTCCTCCCCATCCTTAACTACCCTGGTTTTACAGAGCCTTTTAAAAATATTTATTTATTTATTTGCAAGCAGAGAAAGAAGAGACACACAGAGAGAAAGGGCACACCAGGGCCTCCAGTTGCTGCAAATGATCTCCAGACGCATGTGCCACTTTATGTATCTGGCTTGATGTGGGCTCTGGGGAATCAAACACACGTCCTTAGGCTTTTGGGGCAAGTGCCTTAACTGCCAAGCCATTTCTCCAGCCCTGTCCTTTTAAAATTAGTTTCCCACATATCCTTCTAGTATTTTATGCAAATATGCAGAAAAAACTTTATCACCAAAAATCCACCAAATCCACCATCTGGCATTTTCTTAATAAAAAAGCAGCACATAACACACACTATTCTGAGTCTTCATTTCTGTCAGCCTTACAGAACAGTCTGCGATTTGCTTGTCTGAAGTTAACATTCTCTGAAGATGTTTGTGTCGTACACAGAGACTGCCTTCTTCCTGTCCACTGTGGAGAAGTACCACAATAGACATAATGTTCCCTATGGCTGGACACTCAAGACTCTTCTAGTATTTTAATAGTACAGAAAGTCACCTCGTACACTATCCATCTTGTAGCTGGGTAGATATAGCCATTGGGTGTGCTTCTTGAACTAGGGGAGTAGGTCATGGGACAAGGCTTTCGTAAAGACTCCATACAGGTTGTATGATTTCCTCCTTCATTCTTGGCTGTCCTCTGCCAGCTCACACCCCAGACCTCAGCTACACTGAACTGCTCACCATTTTTAGGCATTCCTCTGTCTTTTGATCTTCCTATCATGTGCTAAGGATGTTCTCCCTCTTTCATCCATGTGGTGGACTCCTAAGTATCCTTTAATGCCCTGGCCCCAATATGCCCTCCTCTGGCCTGTCACTCTTCTATGAACATGTAGTATGCTATTCATCTCTTGCTGTTATTGAAATTGAAAGCCAATTGAAATTGACAATGACCAGAAACTAATGGCTTGGGTTTTGACCTGAGTGATGGGTTATTATTCTCTTAATTGAGCTTTGGAGCTCCTCTAAGACTTGGTTTCTTTGTTTGCCAGGTGGAGGTCATAACATTTGCTCTGCCTGCAATCCAGAAATGTTGTAAGATGAGTGATTCAACATGAGAAGAACATGTTGTAAACTTTAAAGGACAGCCTGATCCTTCCTTCTCTTTCATTTCTTTCCTTCCTTCCCTCCATCCCTCCTTCCTTCCTTTCTCCTTTCTTTTCTCTCTCTCTCTCCCTCCCTCCTTCCTTCCTTCCTTCCTTCCCTCCCATTCTTTATCTCTCCCTCTTCCCCTCCCTCTTGAACTGAGACTCTAACTCTGGGTCTGTTATAATTTGGATTAAAAACTTCTCTTTTATTTATCTACTTTTTGGACATTTTCATTCATATATATCACATTTTGATGATATATAACAAACATTTCCTTCTCTCATCTCTCCTCCCCCCCGTACCACTATACTCCTTTTTAAAGAGTATTTATTTTGTGTGCATATGGAGGTGCATTTACCATAACACACATGTGGAGGGAGGTCTGAGGACAACCTTGCCACCATGGTAAGTTCTGGATTGTATCCAGCTTTACACTGGGAATTGAGCCCAGTCTTTTAGGCTTTGTAAGCAAGTGCCTTTAACCAGTGGACAATCTCCCTAGTTCCACACTTTTCATTTTTTAAAATATTTTTGTTTATTTATTTTCAAGGAGAGAGATAGGAGAGAGCATGAGAGAGAGGAAATGGGCACACCAGGACCTCTTGTCACTGCAAACAAACTCCAGATGCATTCACCAATTTGTGCATCTGGCTTTACAGCGGTACTGGGGAATTGAACCTGGGCCATCAGGCTTTGCTAGCCAAGTGCCTTTAACCGCTGGGTCACCTCCTCAACCCCACAGTTTGTATTTAAAAATATTTTCCAAAGATTCATATGTTGAGGTCTTGGTCCCCAGTTGGTAGTGATATTGGGAAGTGGTAGAAATTTTAGGGCCTGGTTGGAGGGAGCAGGTCACTGGGACATGCTTTTGAAGGGATAGTTGGGATCCTAACTTCTCTTTTTCTCTCTTTCCTGGTCACCATGGAGTGATCAGCTCTACTACTCCTTGTCATAAGCACAGAAATTCAAGCTGTGCAACCATGAACGGAAACCTCTGAAACCATGAGCCAAAATAACCCTTTCCTTATTTGAGTAGCCTTTCTCAGCTGTCTTGTCACAGTGACACAGTGGTGACTGACACAAGGTCTTGATGCCTCAACTCTTGTCTTTGGAACGTGCTTCTGAGTCTGCTGTTTAGACTTTCCTTACCCCGCTAACTCTTTCCATCAGAACCTCCATCCTGTTTGCCATAGTTAATCTTGTCAATGTGATAAGACCTAGAATGACCTGGAGACACACCTGTAGGCATGTCTGCAAAAGAGTTTCTAGATGAGGTAAACTGAGGAAGGAAACCCACCCTAACTCTGAGTGGTACCATTCTATGGGCTGGAGTCTTCGGTTGCACAAATAGGAGCAAACAAGTTGAGCACCAGAATTCCTATCTCTGCTTCCTAACAGAGAATGCAATGTGACCAGCTGCCTCACTCTCCTGCCACCCTGCCTTCCCCGCTGTGGTGGACCGAGCTGTGAACTATGAGCCAGAAGAAACACTTCCTCCCTTAAGTTGCTTTTGTTTTCAGATATTTTGTTACAACAAGGAGAAAAGTAACCAGAGGACCTCAGGTGCTCTCCTCTATCGCTCTTCCCTCCTGTTTCCCTGAAACAGAGTCTCTCAACCTGGAGCTCCCCATTTTCAGTCCTAGAGACCCCCCATCTCTGCGCCCTGGATGCTGGGTTTGCAGGTGTTTGTGGCCATGCCTGGCTTTGCTCATGGGTCTGGGGATTGAACTCTTGTCTTCACACTTACACATCAAGTTTTCTTACTCACTGAGCCTCTGTGCAGCCCCCAAAGACAGGTCTTGATAGCAGAGTCAGATGGACATCCCATACTTTCTGAGAGGGTTTGCTGTTACCTGGTAATAAATCTCATCTTCATTATTTTCCTCCATTACCTCCCTTTTTTAGAGATAATTTAATTTTTCTCCATTTTTCCATGACACACACAGAGCACCGAGTGTGACTTGGTGAGGTTATCTGATGTCTGTGATTTGTGGCGGGGTTTTGGTGGATTCTTTTCCTCACCAATGAAAATATTTGTGAGAATAGAAAAATTAAAACTTAATGCAGGCTTCATGACACTATTAGAAAAATCATCCAACTGGAGGGTATATTTGTGGTGTGTGTGGTATGTTTGTTTTTGGTCTGCAGGTATATGGCGGGTGAATTTTCATTCTGTAGGTCATTTCTCATGGTGGGAGAACAATGGTTACTCTGGCCTCCAGAGAGCTTAGTGGAGCTCCAAGGCCACTGGGTAGATTGTACAATGTCTTTCCTTTCTCTCTGTTTTCTTTCCTGAAGCCCCAGGCCAGGCGGTGTGTGGGTGAAAAGAACAGTGCTCACTGCTTTGAGTGCATGGCTTAGCAGAGGGCTTCCTTCTAGCATTTCCTAACCTGTGGTGCCCATTACTGGAGATCTCTCAGAGCATCAGGAAAATGCCAAAGACTTCTGAAATGTGTCTGGACACGTTGCTTTCTGACCCCTAACACCTTTAACCTTTCTTTAGACTCAAGAATGGGCTAAGGACACGTTTTGCCTAGACAGTCAAAAAAGCAGGCATGACCCTGAGGTCAAAAGAAAAAGCTTCAGTGATTATGAGCGATGCTGCTTTTGAGTTGTGAATTTAGGAAAGTCAACTCTCCAAAACATGCCATTTCCCCTGCCTTTCCTCGCTGCCCTAGAAGTCAGGCTGCCTCATCACGGCATCCTTTCATGGTTCTTGCTGGTAGTGCCAGGGCTCTTCTCACCATCTGAGTACAGTAAGAAGGGCACAGTGGTTGCATTTCATTACTGAAATGCCTAGTGTGATTGTCTCTGGTTGCCTTTCCCTGGGTGGTGTCTAGATAGTGTGCCCTGGAGCATGGGTGGTGCAGACACCAGCATGGCATCAAGCTGAGTTTGCGTTTTGCTTCTGATGCTGTCCCACAAGACAAGAGAGGCCTTGCTTTGCACAACAACAGTGTCTGTCTTTGTCTGGAGGGTCGCTTCAAGGCTCATCTGTCCTGTCCTCTATCTTGACAGGTGTCCCCTTGAACCTTCCAGGAAGAGTAGGAGCCCAGGACAGGCAAGAACTGTCACTGGGAAGCATGGCCCTCCCTCAACCACTCCCCACTTCTTACTCGGGCATTCCTGCATTGTTGTCTGTCTTTGGAGCTTGCTGACAGACTGTTTTATGGTGGACAGGGTGGGTGTGGGCATGGGGTAGCAAGGCAAACTGCTCGTCTCTTTCCACAGTCCACTTGAAGAGCTTAGTAATAACTGAAGCTGAGACCCAAACCACCTCTCTAGAGACCCTTCTAAGTGAGGGATGCTTTTCTTTTCTAATAGAAATTTAAATCGGAATTTTGAATTGAGACATTCACTTAACTTGTTCCTTGCTGAAGGAAGTTTTCAGGATCTGCTTCCATGGAGAAACCTCTGCTACCTCAAATTCCACTTCTTCTTGGCCACATTAAATAATGTGGCAATTGCCAAGGTCAATGAATTTTATTTAGAAAAGTGACTGCTTGCAGAGCTGACACTCTATGGCTGGCTTACTAAAGTCTAGCTAACTACATCTGGTATAAATGAGCCCTATTTTGTGGGATTTTTCAATAGCTAATCCATGAGACTGGCATGCTCCTTCCTCCCCCACCAGCCCCACATCCAGAGGTTGTGACTAGCTGGATTTCAGACACAAAGGAGTTGGCCTGAATAGTTCATCACAGAAAGCCCCTTGTTTGGCCAGCGTTTCTGTGGCCCGTGACAAAGGGAATACTGGGAGCTTGTGTTACAGGCTCCCTGGGGCTTGTGGGGGGGGAGGGATTTGGCGCATTTACTTTCAGGCTGGGGCGCTGGAGGGGCTGACATGACCCATCTGGCTACTTGGGGATCCCCTTCCTTCCTCATCTTTCTAAATCTGGCCTGGAATGTGTCAGGTTGGCTACATGTGTTTTGAAACCCCACAAGGACCATCTGGTCTTTTGATTCAGTATGTGACATGTTTACCAGTTACTTACTGAGTCCTTGCAGCTCTGTGCTGCAGTATCATCACAGCAGCTCCCCTCGGTGGCAGAGTGGGGACAGCCCTGGACCATGGACATTTCCACTTCTCTTTCCCTCTTAGTTCAGTCTGGAATACCTTGATGTTGATACAGGAACTTGGGGTGTCTTTGAGAGAGCTGGATCTTTATCTCAGTAACTCAGACGTAGGGTTCTGGACTGTCACAGTTACACAAAACTCCCACTGAGTCAGAGGCCTCCAGAGCCTTGTCATATGAATTTTAAGGAATGAAATCTATAGACTAGAGGATAAGATTCGGAAAGATCTTATTAAATTACAGTTTAGGAGAAGGACAGCTTAGACAGACATAGCTTAGAGCTAAAGGAAAGGAATGAAAACACAAAGCTCATTTGGGCAGGAGTGACTTTCCTAGAAATCGGAAAAATCCCTCCTGAGACCCAGATTGTCTTTTATGGGACTGGTTAGTCCAATCCTGATGTCATGAGTCTGGGGTGATTATCTCATAAAGTGGAAGGACTCCAGCAGGGGGCAGAGATAAGGATCCTTTTGGCATTTCTGATCTGCAACAAAGTGGGCTGACCTAGATTCTCCTCCTACAGGTTCAAAGTCACTCCTCGCTTCTACTTTCAAGGGGCCCTGTTACCTCTAAACTGTACTGTGTCTGGCCCATTTTTAAAGACCATTTCGAGTGGTGCTCACTTGACAAAGCTTCTAGCCACTTCCATGTGCTCCATCTTTCCCATAAACCTGTTGTGTGTTTTCCTAATCTTTTGTTATCCATCCATCACTCAAAAAATACCCAGCGATGCTTACTGTGTCCCACCCTTGGGATAAGCCAATGAACTGAGCAACGAAACATCTCCTTCCCTCGTGGAACTGATACAGGATTTGAGAAGATGGAGCCTTTCTTGGCTCTGGTGGGTTTATCCCAGGGGTTCCTAGGGCTGGCTGGAGCCGGAGGGTCTGGAGTTCATTGCCATATGCCAAAGAAGGATGGAGGACCATGGGCAAAAGAGGAAGTGGGCCAAGTGGAAAGTTTATTGGCAGAGAAAGACACTCAGGAACTGAGGTAGACTTTATTAAGATTGGTTATTTTTCACATGCCATGTGGGCCAAAGCAGTGAGGGGCTGACACAATTTGTATGTCCCCTCAGCCCAACCAGGGAGCTGATTATATACATTGCTTTTTCTATCAGTGGAGTGGTCATGAATTGTGCTCACCTTCATCTCTCCCTTTCAAACCTGATTTTATTCATTTCAAAGGGCTGTTGACTGAGTCATTTTCTTTTTTACTTTGCTTTTTTTTTTTTGTCACTGGGGTATGTGACTAGCTTGTAATTTACCATAGACTCTCTCCCTGGCTTCCTACGGGGAGCTAACTCCTATCTTCCAACTGACATTCTAACCGTGGCAGATAGTATACAGATGTGGCACATGTGGTACTTTAGACAAGGATCCCTAGGATGGAATAGGTAATAAGGTAATAATAGGGTTGATTAGAAGGAGAGGGCAGGATGCTATGACCATGAAATGGACAGGTCTCAGTGACTCTTATTGCAGTCATTCTGACAGTAATAATTGTGTGAGGTCCTTTTCCTTCCCTCTCCACTAAAGGGAGGCCATTCTCACTGATGTTCTGCCAGCAGCAACCTTTGGCACGAATGCTTTGAGGCAGATGGGAGAGAGAAGGGCAATCCCAGGCTCCATGGGAGGGAGGGGTTTGGAAGCTTCTTCCAGCAGAGTCAAGGCTTCCAGTACAATCAACATTTGCTGTGACGGTTGCCTGCATAAAGATAATATTCTTTTTAGGTAGAGATGTTTCCAATAAGAACATTAAAATATCAAAGAACCACGTTTAAGTCTCATGTGTATATGAATTTTCTCCTAGCTGAAAACCTAACATTTTCGAGGACTCTCACAAGGACCCCCCATTCAGAGTACAATTCATTGTCTTAACTCCCTCATGTGACCTTGTAACGCAAGGTTTTATCTTATCAGATGACAATCCTATCCAAGGCATGTCCAGGGCCACCATATAATCTCATTTATTGAAAAAGAGGAAAAAAGGAAGAAAAAAGTTTCTCAGCAGCCCTTTGAGATGTAACTTGAGCGTCACTAAAATTGTATGGATGGTTACTGCTAAGACTTATGTGTGACTTTCTTGAGAGGCCCACCTTCATGCTTGGGGGCATGTTACCCTTTCTCTGAGTCCATCTCTTTCTGGTTTCCCTCACTGAAATTTCTTCTTAATGAATTCTGCTCCATACTGTTTCTCTTGACATTCTTTCCTGTGCTGAAGTGAACAATCTCATCATCTTCGTTTTTTTTTTATTGTCCATAATGAGTTACATTGTTTAGTGGGCCAACCATGAGTTGTTATCCCCAATTCCTCATTGCCCCCCCTCCCCATCCCCAGTCAGCTGGATATCCTCCTCCGTGGGCCATCTGGATCAGTCTTTGTGGCAGGGGACCATGGATAGCCTAGGAGTCAGCCGGGTTCTCCTGACCCAAGTGTGTTGTTACTGAGGGGTGCCATGCCTCTGATAATCTCCGCCACCACAGCTCTCACAATCTTTCTGCCCCTCTTCCGCTCAGTTCCCTGAGTCGTGGTGGGTGATCATCTTCTTCTTAGTGGAGGTCTCTGGCAAGAACTCTTTAGGGTGATATGGGGGAGTCAGTGTGAACTGTGTTTCCTGCACCCACCTCATTGCTACCCACACTTTTGAGTATAGCTGGTGCTCTGTAAATAATTGGTAATATAGAGAAATGGGGAGATGGCTCAGTAGGGAAGAGAAATTGATGTGCAATCAAGGGCTTAGTTCTCCCTGAGTTCAGTGTCTAATACTCACTTAAAAAGCTGGGCATGGCCATGCATGCTGGTAATACCAGGTCTGTGGGGAGTGGAGACTAGAGACTCATTAGCCTTCAGCTGGTCTGATTAAAAAAACGGCAACTCTAGGTTCAGGGAGAGACTGTCTCAAGGAAATGTGTTGATGAGCAGTAGAAGACACTTGCCATTCTGCTCTGGCTTCTGCATACATGCATGGGGCACACACAACTGCACACACTAGTGGTTACATGTCACACATGTCACACCCCACATCACACGTGCTAGATAAACATATACACACCCATGAATAATTGGTAAAGTGAAAATGAATGAATGAAAATAAATTGGAAGACATATCAATAAGGCTAAAACTCATTTTGTTCCTGCTCCTTTGAAGAAAAATAGTCACGATAAATCTATGTTTAAGAAGCTGAGCCTCCTTCCCTGTCTTCTCATGTTTTCAATATAGTATTCCTTGCTTGTGCTCATTGGGATAAGGTTTTTGGGAAGTCTCGATTAAATCCTGTATCGGTCTGCTTTATATCAGAATAAAAATACCGGAGAGAACTAATTTATACAAAGAATAGGTTTATTTTGGCTCACAGATTGGGAGCTTCCAGTTTGTGCTGTGGCAGAGGAGAACCGCCTACAGCAAGTCCCAGGGAGTGAAGGGGACAGAAGAACACAGACTCCACAGTCCCCTTTGAGAGCATGTCCCCAGTAACTTAAGGATCTCCTCCCACAGTTTCTGTAGAATGCGACCAGAAGCTCTGACCCCTCACTCTGGCCACAGGTGATTAACACACTTCTGCCTTCATGATGTCTCCTTTACTTGGTGTCACTCCCCTGCTTGACTCTGTGTAGGTATTTTAATCACTGAAGGACTGTGGCTGTCAGTGGAGGTGGAGAAACACAAATCAACATAGCCACCAGCAGTCTGTGGAGTTCTCTCCCAATTTAGGGCCATTCCTCAGGTAATGGATCCTTGACTATGCTGCAGACCAGCCAGAGTGAAGCAAAGTCAGTGAGTTTATAAGTATCTAGATACAGAGATACAGAGTTTGGATTTGAGAACACAGTCTCTAGACACAGAGGTGCAGGGTTTGGATTCCAGAACACAGGATTTGGAGACAAACTGTTTCCTGGGGTTCCAGGATTTATTCAGTATCAAGCAAGAGAATGATGACATCCAAAGCAAAAGGAAAGGAGGTCCAGGGTGCCCAGCAGGGGAAGAGTAGTGCTTATCAGGCTTCTCGAGCAAGGGAGGTGGAACCTTGCATGAGGGAAGGACCTTGCATGGGACATATGGCCATGAGACGAAGGAGGGGAGTTGACTGCCCACCGTGGCACTGTCCTGTGATTATAGATTCTCACTCTTGGATTGGTTTACTTAAGAGTGGGCCTTTGGGAGGGTGTTACATGTGGCATGCTGGATGGTGGTCTGGAAGAGTTAACTGTCAGATGAGAGAGGAAATTATGAGTAGTAGTTTCCAGTTCTGGGGAGGGCTCACTGATGGACGGCAGCTCTGAGTTGAAGACGACCCCACATGACTGTGCATGGCATGTACGCCTCTGCATACATGCATGCATACTCAACACAGCACACACATACTCCACACACACAAACATGCACATGCAAAAAAAAATTATCAGGTCTCCCTTTCTCCCCAGATCTTACAGGACAAGATACCCTTTGCAGATTCTACAGTCCTCTTGAGCTGACAAGCTATTTAGCTTCAGGAGGATTTGTCAGGAGAGAGAGGGGGAGGGAGGGAAGGAGGGGGAGAGAGAGAGAGAGAGAGAGAGAGAGAGAGAGAGAGAGAGAGAGAGAGAGAGAGAGAGAGAATGGGTGTGGCAGGGCCTGCAGCCACTGCAAATAGACTCCAGATGCATGCGCCACTTCGTGCATCAGGCTTTATGTGGGTACTGGGGAATTGAACTCAGTTTATTAGGCTTTGACGGCAAATGCCTTAACCACTGAACCATCGTCCCAGCCCCCATACATTAATCTCAATGCCTATCTCTGCCTTATTCTATTACTCTAGAGCAGTCTTGAAGGACAGATTAATCCTCTACATGAGGCAGTTATCTATGTGAGGCTGCACCCTAGACCTGAAGTAGTCATCTCTTGAGAACCCACTTGTACCCACAAGCAGTAGGTCTTCTTTGGACTACTTTAGAACTAGAACTGACGTAATGACGAACTATCACACCTTGACCAGACCTGCTTGATTATACCTACCTCTCGATCCTGCCTCACTTCTTCCTCTGTAAACTGAAAGCTCATGTCAGCATCCTAAAGATGAACTTGGCATCACTGGATGCCTGTATCTGTTCCTTTCCCCATCCGAGTATCTCTCCTTCCTCTTTCATCATTCATTCATTATGCTCATCACTGTAGTTGGTAATGGGAACAGGTGGCTCAGCCTAGACCATTGGGGCTGCAAGAGATGGGGCATTTGCCCTAAAACTGCAGCTACAGTTTCACCCATTACCAGCAAGTATCATGCAGGGACCAAGCCTGTAACTCACGGGCCTTTAGGTGACCTTCCACATTCAGACCACAGCAATGCTTACCTTTTACACAGAAGGGCACTTTGAGGATGGGAACTTAGTTCCATTTGGAGAGACACCTGAGTGTAGTTTTGAGTACTGCTTTGGTCAGATTTTTGTTCTGAGTCATTTTTAAAAAGAAATTGTTTTCAGCAACTAAATAGGGGAAAACATTTCAAGACTATTGTCACTTTGCTACAAAAAGTCTCAAGGGTTTCTTGACTACTTCTGGAGCTACTTAGCTTCAGTTATATATCAAGGAAAATCGTATTACCCCAGGGCTGAGTAACACCTGACATGAGGCCAGAGAATACTGCAAGTTTCAGCTCTTCCCCAAGGGGGAAAGATTAGCAGGGGAAATCAGGGCAGATGTTCAAGCAGAGTTTTCTTGAATTAACAAGAAAAAAAATCACTCAGGCTACAGTGGATCCAGTGCTTTCAGCTGCTCAATCTGAGATGCTCACTCCAGAGCTCTGCTTAGGTCAGGCTATGACTTCCATACTGTACCACCATACAAAGGGTGTGTCATTCCCTCACAGGAGGCAGTCATGAGGCCTGTGGATCACCAGTCCTGGGGAGGGGGTTGATGTGGGAGGGGAAGGAGGATGTCCCATGCCTCTTCCTCCTTGGTGGCAGCACACTTTGACCAGTCAAAGTATATTGCAAGTATACATCTGTGTAACAGTTCGTATGAAGGAAGGGTTCTGGGGTTCAAAGGACCTTAGAAGAAGTACCTTGATAAATGAGCTCCCTCATTCTCAGGTTGAGGCCCAGCTGCTCTGAGCAAGTGAAGCATACATGGCCAAGTGGCGTGTATGGTGATCCTGATAACAGTTAGAAACACACCTGTCTGGAATGGTTCCTTATCGCCTACATCACTGGCTTAGTATGAGAATCCAGTGGACAGACAGGAGAGCAGCATGTAAGAGAGTTTGTTGTAATGCAGGATCATTGCAGTGGGCTCAGGGACCCTCTTTTTTTTCCCATATAAAGCCTCCTTTTTTTTATCTGTTTTCTGTGTTGGCCTCCTGGTAAAGCTTCATTCAAAACTGGAGTTTCAAAAAGGTTAGAAAACCACTGATGTAGCTTATGAGATCAAATAGCTGTGTTCATTTGAAATGCTCGTGGCCTTCTGGAATGATGGTGATGACAGACAGAATGGTTGAAAACAAATGCATGTATAAAAAAACACTGTGGATAGATTTGTGGGAATCTAGCTGACTGACACTTGTCACAGAAACCTCTGGGGCTGCAGGTGTTCTTGGGATGTCTGAAAGCCTTCTGCTTTTTGACTCTGTATAACTGATGTGATTGGCCAGTGTAAGTACCAAGGTGGAAACGAAGTGTTACCTGACAAGTGATGGAGGTTTCTTTCTCATCTTCCTTTTTCAGTGCACTTACATTTCAATTGACCAAGTTCCCAGGACCCATGCCATAGTAATTAGCAGACCTGCCTGGCTCTGGGGGGCAGAAATGGGAGCTAACGAACATGGAGTGTGCATAGCCAACGAAGCCATCAACGCCAGAGAACCAGCTGCTGAGACGGAAGCTTTACTGGGGATGGATCTGGTCAGGTACAGCATGGAGATTTTTTTGATACAACTGCAGAGAAGGTTGAAAATGGGAGTGGGATTTATTTCCCCCCTAAGCCTCATATTTTGTAACATGTTTATTCTAAGATGATGTGTTGTCTTTGGTAGAAATTGAAATTTTGAGATGATTAAAAATGTATATTACGATGGCACATTATTTAGCAATAAAAATCAAATACTGTTATATGCTGCAACATATGATAGTGAATATATTATATATACTAAGTGAAAGAAGCCAGATGTAAGCATCACATATTGTATGATTATATTTATGTGGGATATACAAAAAGGAAAATCCACAGAGGGAGAAAGTAGAGTAATAGTTCCCTTGGGCTGGGGTGCGGTGGGGGAATGGAAAGCGATTCCCAATGGGTAAGGGGGTTTCTTTTGGGGTGTTGAAAATATTCTAAACTTAGATAGAAGATTGTAGTGTAGTGGCTGTACAACTTTGTTTATAGACCAAAGCCCTGAAAATGAAGACTTGACAATGAAAACATGCCTTTAAAACCCCCCATTTATAACCTATGATTTTTCCACATTGCTATTCTTTTTATTTTTAATTTCTTTATTGTTAATAATTAGACATGAACAAGTCTTGTGTTGGTACCCTATTTCTCTGGTCCCAACCCACTAAAGACCCTTTTCAGTGGGATTGCTGGAATGGTCCATGGGGTGGGGGTTATGAATTGCATGAGCTGTAGCCCATTTTTTTTTTTTTGTGTGTGTGTGTGTGTGTGTGTGTGTGTGTTGTTGTTGTTGTTGTTGTTTTTGAGGTTGGCAATGTCTCTGGATATTCTCCCCCACCATGACTCTTACAATCTTTCTGCCACCTCTTCCACAATTTTTCCTGAGTCACGGTGGGTGAGTTTTAAGTCTGCTTTATTGTTAAGCTCTTAACCTATGTTTTGAGTTGTTATAAGATGTACTACCTTTCAAAGTAGGGTCTCACTCTAGGCCAGGCTGACTGTGTACTTACTCTGTAGCCCAGACTGGCCTTGAACTCACAGTGATTTTTCTACCTCAGTCTTCTTAGTGATGAGATTATAAACATGGGCTACTGGGCCCCTCTAGTTTTTATAAACTATAGTTTAAATGAACAACTTTTGTGGCATTTGAAATTATAACAATTGGGCTGGGGAGATGGCTCAGTGGCTAAGTCGGTTACCTCCAGAGCCTAAGGCCCTGGGTTCAATTCTCAGTGCCCACGTAAGCCAGATGCACAAAGTGACACATTCATCTGGAGTTCATGTGCAGTGCCCTGAGGCCCTGAAGTACCCATACTCCTCTCTCTCTGCTTACAAATAAATAACATATTAAAAATGAAATTATAACAATATATACAAGGGAAGATATAAGGTGCATAAAATATAACAAAGAGCACAGGTCACCCCTCTCTTTTCCTGTCTACACATTGGTTGTCTTTCTTCCTCTCCCACTTCTCCAAGACATCACGCACCAGCGGAACCAGATGGAGACGCTGGGGGCAGGATCTTTGTTGACCCCCATGTCACAAACACTGGGAACTGTGTGCCTGGCACATGACTGGGGATTGATGACCTAAGTTTTGAATGCATGACTAGGGTGGAGGATGGGCTAGGACAGTCGCCTGAAATGGAACTGTGATTAGCTGGGCCTGGAGCTAGAGGTCTTGGCTTTCAGAGTGGATACACAAAGTTACATCCCTTCTCTGGGTCAGGGCCCCTGAGGTTTTCAGTCTGAGGTCTAGACTGGATGGCTTTGGAAGAACCTCCCAAAGTTAACTTTCCTAAGAAAAGGAATTGAGGTTTTGACATTGATTTTATAGGGGGAAATCGCACATTTACAGAGGACCCCCCCCCCCCCGGCCCATTTCTGACAAGCAATGATTTAGTAGTAACATGCTCTGGGTAACCTTCATTTTACTTTACTTTCCCCCCCTCCCTATTTATTTATTTGCTTTTTAGGCAGTATTCACTTTGCAGCCCAGGCTTGCCTCACACTGGTGATCCTCTTGCCTCCACTTCTTCGGGGCTGGTATTACACTTGTGCACCATGGCACCCACTTTGGGCACCATTCTGCCTTTATGCCTTGTTTTTCTTCTTTGTCCCTCCCAGTTAGAAACTTGGAGCAGCCGTCCTGAACTGGGAAGAAGGGTGAAAAAGTGTTAAATTTCCAATCAGTTTTTTAGAATAACAAGTTTTGAATTTTTGTTTTAGCGGCTCCCCCAGCATATTTTAACCACTTAACAGAAGCCTAAAAAAAATTTAAGAATCGGTCTTTTAATTTAAATGTGCCTTTTAAATTCCTAATTTATAATCTTGAGTTTTGAGTTATTTTATTTGCAGTATGGGACTTGGAGAAGTGCCAAAAATTATAATTTAAAAATTAATTTCTAAGCAATGATTTAAACAAAAAAGAACTCTTTTTTTTTCCTTCTGTATGTTTGACTTGTTTCTGCAAGATTTTCAACCCATAAAACAGCCTGGGCCTGCAGAGTATTGATGCTCAATTCTATGGCATTTGAAGAGGCTCCAGGCTTCAAAGAGAATCCAGTCTGATTGCAGGGAGAAGGAACAAAATTGAAGAATGCAAATGTTAAGAAGAATCACAGCTGCTTGTCCAGAGATCGTCCCAGACTGGGTGCCTCTGTGATGCTTTGAGGAGGTGTGCTTGACATGGATTTGCAAGGTTGGGAGACCATAGTCCAAGAAGAAGGGATATTTGGCATATAATTCGTGCTGTGAAAACAAGGTCTGGGATAATGGCCCATGTCAGGAGTTGATGACAGAGTAAGAGATAAACCATAGCTATTTAATTTCACTCCTCCCCTGGTGATCTCATGTAGCTATAGCACTACGAAAACTGTGAAAAGAACTCTGACCCCGGATGGTCCTTTAGGGTAGGTCACAGCCATCCGCATCTGGAGTGGATCTTTGAATTTGGGGTTGGCTCATCTTTAAATTGTTATAGTTGACCAGCTCAGACAAGCCTAGCCAGATTCTAAGAGGCCATTTCATACCAGCTGAGTTCTTTTTGTTAATGTGTTGGGAGCTGCAGGCAATACTAACACTGTATGCACAAACCATCGCACAGAGTGGCAGGTTCTGGGTCAGTGCCTCTCAAAGCAGGGCCCTTGAACCTGTTGAAAGGCAAATCCTCAGTCGCCACCTGACCCCTGTGGAGTGTGGGATGGGCCACCCATGAGACAGATGACCCTCAAGGTAGAGAGTTCTGCTGAAAGGAGAGCGTCCTGTATAGTTGGCTGATGAGCATCTCGGGCTGTTGCTGTGGGAGGCACCATTGCACTGTCCCTGCTTGTCCTCTGTGCTGGCCTACCAGCTCTTCCTTGATAGCTCCCGGAAGAGTGGGCACTTTATACTTCACACACTGTCTCAAGTATCTGTCAGACTGGCTGATTATTCAAAGAATAATCCCTCCCCCAGTGTACTCTGGTCCTTTGTGTTTTCCATCCACACATCAAATCCAAGCAGCCAAGGAGACATCAGTGAGTGACAGCATCATTTGCGTAGGCACTGCCTTTAAAGGTGTAATTGGTGTGCTTTTAGAGCCCATAAGGGGGATGTAAGCATTAAGCAGCACTTGGTATTCATTCCCAGTGATGCAGATGCTAAAAGCCATGCTTTGTTTTGGGCCCCACCCCCTCTCTCATTCTTTCATGGATCTCTGTAATACTCCAACAATTTGGCCCTTTCTCAAGGAAAAAACAGAAACGCATACACAGTTTTCATGGTCGGTGAGTGTGGTTCCTGCTATCCAGCAGCTGCTGATAGCTAACACAGATGAGAATTGAACGTCTGGAAGTCAGTGTCTGGCACACTTGAGATCTGTCTGTCATGCTAATGCATCTGGGCCTCAGCACAGAAGAGAACCAGGAGGTTTTCAGAGCCCATTAGTCAGAGGTATGCTGTGTAGTATTCAATAATAGCCAGAAGGTGGGGCAGTCCTAACCTATGGCCTTTACAATACCTGTGGTATAAATACTCCTGTCATGATAAATTTCAAGATCAAAGGCCTCACAACTAGCTCAAAACCCCTCTGCTCTCCAAGCAGGTACCAGCCGGCTCCAGCTGCAGCAGCATCGGTCTATATGTCCTGCCTCTTCTTCCCTTTAGCTTCCTCTTATTCTACATACTGACCTTTGCTTCTAGCTGTGTGTAATGTTGGCTCTAAAGCTCAGCCAATCTCAGTGTCTCAGCACATCTTATAATTCTGGACATATTCCACCAGCCTCTCCTCCTATTAAAACCACAAAAGGCCCGAGGTCAGGGAAAATTTGGGAAGGCCCATAGGTTGTTAGAGAATGTGGGAGCCCATAGTGGATGGAAATTAGGTTCAGCCAGTATCTATAGGGGGAAATGTGTGTGATTAAAATGAGGACTTCCTGAACACTTTTGGGAGACCCATTGAAGGAAGTCTGTTGTATTCCATGTGGCAGTCAAGGAAAGCAGAAATAGAGAGAGGCTACAGAACTTGTCCAAGGCCTCAGCTAGAAGGTGACTGAGGGTACCAGGACCTGCCAATCTCGTCTTCGCATTTGATCACACCTTACTTCTCTCCATGAGACTCTGTTCTTGCTGCCTTCTGAGAAATATAAACAGATCCTCCAAGGGAGAGTGAGATCAGCTTAGGTTACATGGGACAAACACTGTTTGGCAATTATTCTGGTTGCAGCCTGTCTTTAGGCCCGTGGTTAGTGGGGGCTTCTGCTTGGAGTCCGGATTCTTGGTCTCCATAAGAATTTGCCTTGGATACCAGTTCCAGCTAAGGGTTCCTTGCCACAGAGCGTATCTCTTAGCCAATCTGAGAGCTGTTAATTGCCCACCTAGGTTAAGTGCCATTATTGCACAGGTAATTCTTGTCATGCTGGTTTCTGTCATAAAGCAGTACCTCTGCTTTCTCCCAATATCATGGGCTGCTTTCCCCTGGCAGCTCATGTAGTGCTGTCCAACACTATATGGACTACCATCTGGAAACTGGCTTCCTTCTGAAAGGATTTTAACTGTACCCACTAGGTGTTTGCATGAGATTGCCCTGGGACCTGTCACGTCCCTCTCTTTCCCTGTTCTTGGCCTTTCTAGGCTAAGGGGGATCACCATAGCAAAACCAGACATTGTTCCAGAGGTGGTAAAGTCTTTAAAACAGGCCTCACTACATAGAATGAGGAGGTATATCCTCCCCACACAATAAAGATGGATTCCTCTCTACTGCGTCTCCTGTGTGCAGCCCCCGAATCCTTTCCAGTTTGTGTGCTGTGAAGTGGGTGGGTGGATCCTTTCTCATCTTGTGGCCAGGAGAGCAGGTGGGTTAAAGGTGTATCTTTCAACCCCTGGTACTGGTGAGAGGAGCAGCAGGGTGAAATCGGAATCTTGCCTGTTCAGGATATGCTGAGGTTCTGCTGTTCATGGAAGGCAAGCAGATCAGGTCGAGGGAAAGTACTGGGGTTCTTAAGGATATAAACAGGCAGAACATCAGGCAGATACATCAGGTTAGAACCCATGAAAGAGAAGTTCCCGCTTCTGAAGATGGAACTACTTCACATGGCCAGGTATTCACACGTTCCTAGCACGTGTTTTTTTTTTAAAATATTTTATTTATTCATTTTCAAGCAGAGATACACAGAGAGAGAGAGAGAGAGAGAAAGAGATTGAGAGAGAGAGAGAGAACATGCACACCAGGGCCACCACCTTGTGGGTCTGGCATATGTGGGTACTAGGGAATTGAATCCAGGGCCTTAGGCACTGGAGGCAAGTGCCTTGACCACTGAGCCATCTTTCCAGCCCCCTAGCATATGTTTGCATGAGGCTGCTTAGAGGTTCTTCAGCCTCCAGGTATGAGGCATTGTGACCAGGACTCCCCCAACACCCTGGAAAACAGTTAGCTATCCTCAAAATAAGCTGAAAACTTGCTTTTAGAAATCATTTAGTTTTACTAAGTAGAAACTTTGTATGTACAAGTCATGTGTTGGTACTACCTCTCCCTCCTCCCTGCCCCCATTCCCCTGAGGGCCCTCCTCATTGGGATTGCTGGAATACTCCCTGGGATTGAAAACTATGAGCTGTGTGAGTAGCAGTTAGTTGGGGGGGGGGCAATGCTTGCTTTCTATACTCTTTTTAGAAGACGATGACATTGACCATTGACAAGGGCAAATCTACTCAGTGTACTCTTTCAGTTGGGCCTTTTTTTCATGTGCCAACTTTACAACAAGGTTTGAAGGTCTATCGCAGACAACAGTATGAAAACCAGTCGTCATATTTATAAACTACAAAAGGATTGAGCAAGTCTGTTTTGTCACTCTCCTAAGGCCTTAGGGTCCAATTTTATAAATCATGGCTTTGTAGCCAGAGTCTGTATAAATGATCTTAAAGTGAGAACTGTCAAGTGACTCTGTATGTAATGATCTAACTATGAACATAAGCCTGTTACACGAATCAGTCCACAGCTTGTAATTGCATTATCTTTTCTTCTCCATGACAGCACAGTAGAACACCCCCCAGCAAGCATTCATGGGGAGAATTTTAATAGCTATTCCTTCTCAAGCTGAGCACTCGTCAGGGACAGGCTTACACTACCATCTCAGTAGCTCTGCTGCCTCTGTTTCCAGATGTGAGTTCTGTTCTGAATGAACAGATGGCTAAATGAACTGAGCACATCTCGAGTGCCATTGCCTGTCATCTCAGCCTGTTTTCACCTTACCAATAGGAGGGGAAAGCATTGGAAAGGTCACACTACTTATGGTCATACTGCTAGTGAGTGGCAGAAACGGTGCTGAAAGGTCTCTTTATCTCTGAATTGTGTATTTCTCTGCCTCAATATTCCACCTGCTGGAATTTACTCATCACTTGCTTGGTTCCAGAAACTAGTGCTGTGTGTTTCCATGTTTGTCATCTCATAAAACCTGCCTTCGTAGCAAACCAGTGACAGGCATTCATCTACAGATGGTCTAAAAGCTATCATGTAAGTAGTCAGAGGGCAGTGTGCAGATCCTCTTTAAGTGGCTTATTAATTGGTAGGGATGGCAAAGGATGGATGTCTCACTTTGGAATGAAGTGTTCTTTTGATAATTGAAGCTGAAAGCTGAATTAATAAATGTAGTCTGATGGGAAGGAGGGAAACAAGGATGACTCATGTCCTAACCAGCCACCATTCCTAATGAGCTCCCTGAGCAAATTTTATGCACAGAGGACAATGGCTGGCAATCAAGCCCTTATCACCAGTTGTCATAGTCCATGTAGGCTGCTGTAACACAATGCTATAAGCAGGGGACTTAAAAGCAATACTAATTTATTATTCATAATTCTAGAAGCTAAAAGTCCAAGATCAAGGTGCACTTGGTATCGAAAGTAGGTGCATTTTCTGATTCATAGATGGTGTTCATTTGCTATGTCCTTACATGGTAGACTAAGGCAAGAAAGCTCTTTGAGGCCTCTTTTATAAAGGCACTAATACCTCTCATGAGGGTACCACCCCCATGATTTAATCATCTCCCAAAAGACCCACCTTGTTAGTGGGCTTTTAATTTGTGTGTGTGTGTGTGTGTGTGTGTGTGTGTGTGTGTGTGTGTGTGTGCACCTAGCCATGCCCATCCTTCTCTATGGTGCAGGGAATTGAACTTAGGTCCTTATGCTTGGATAGCAAATGCTTTTACACACTGAGCCATCTCCCCAGCCTTTAGGGACTAGCTATTAATATGAAATTGAAAGATCCACAAACAGGCCTTAGCAGTAACTAAAATGGCTACTGCAGAAAGATAGGAGTCCATGACCAGGCTGGATCAGGAGGGAGCAAAGGCCACAGCAAAGGGGTCTGACTAAGGGCTGGAGCTGAGCTGGCTTGTTCCATGGGAGACAGAGTCAACCAAGAGAAAGAAAGGGCTGACCTTCCTGTCCAGAGGGGTCCTCTACCTTCCTGTCCAGAGGGGGCCTTCTGGAAAGGGGATGTCTGAAGACAGATTTGCTATTGGATGTGTGAGCAGGACCTTCTGAGCTACAGAGCTGTAAATCAGTTTGCATATTGGTCTCCATATTTAACATGTTTGCACACATTGGCATGCTTCCTGACTCAGCCTTGTTCCAGCCTGTGGTTGCTATAGTAACGAACATGTGGTCAGAAATGACTGAGGTATACTTCTAATCCCTTTACTTCAGGCTTGGTTTAGAGAGAGGGACCACGGCGAAGGAAGCCTTAGACATCATTGTCTCTTTGCTGGAAGAACATGGACAAGGTGGGAATTATTATGAAGATGCAGATTCCTGCCACAGCTTCCAAAGTGCTTATCTGCTTGTGGACCGTGATGAAGCCTGGGTGCTGGAGACAGTAGGGAAGTACTGGGCTGCAGAGAAAATCACAGGTGAGGCTGTGGGGAGACTGGGGTGGATTTGGGTTGGGCATACTGGGCAGACCAGGGGACGCATGCTACTGTTTATCCCCCCCCCTCTCGGCACTGCTCTGCAAGCTTAGGACTCATTTCTGGTTGATGACCCTGGGCTCTCCTGGGTCTGCAGTGACAGACAAAGGATGTCTAGATACGGGAAGGACATGCTAACACTTCACATCTGCTTTCTGGGCATACCTATTCTGACTGCATAGTAAAACCATGATTAAGAGTTGGCCAAGGGAATGGGGATTTACCATTCCTAATGAGTCAAACTGGGAGCTGTTCCTTGTGACTCCTAGCCTTGGTATCTGGTGCTTGGACTGTTCCTTCAAAATGGTAGTATGGTGATGAAAAAATGGCTCAGCAGTTAAGGAGCTTGCCTGCAAAGCCTAACCACCTGGGTTCGATTTCCCAGTCCCCACATAAATCCAGATGCACAGTGGCACATGCATCTGAGGTTCATCTGTAGCAGTGGCTGAAGGCCCTGATGTGCCCATTCTGTCTGTCTGTTTGTCTGTCTCTCTCTCCTATCTCTCTCTGCTTATAAATAAATAAATAAATAAATAAATAAATAAATAAATAAATAAAATATATTAAAAAGTAGGGGTTTGGATCTGAAAGGACTATTGAATGCCACTCAGGGCCAACCAGGTCATGTCTGAAGCAGTGTCCCTAGAAGAGCATAGCGTCTAGTCACCCACACAGAGGACTTACTGCTCATAGGATTTCCACTCTGTGCCTCCTACAGCATCTTTATTCCTTTTTAAAAAATTTATTTACTTGAGAGAGAGAGAGAGAAGAGAGAGAGAGAGAGAGAGAAAGAAGCTGACAGAGAGAATGGACATGCCAGGGCCTCCAGCCACTGCAAACGAACTCCAGATGCATGTGGCACCTTGTGTATCTGGCTTTACATGGGTACTAGGGAATTGAACTCGGATCCTTCTGCTTTGCAGGCAAACACTTTAACCGCTAAGCCATCTCTCCAGCCTAGCATCTTGTTTCTGAGACAGTGTTGGGGAAAGAATGTTCAAGGTGGTGGTGTTATAAGTTCACCTCAGTGTCCTTCCCTCATATTCCCAATATAATGAGGTCCCAGATTAGCTGAAAAGCTACATGGTTCCAAGAGAAAAATGACCAGTGACAGTTTTCTTAAATTCCTTCCAGAAGGATAATAGAACATGGCTTGTGCACTGCCTCCCCCTCCCCCAACCCCATGCCTCTGGCCAACAGGGCTAGTACATCATTGCACTCTCTGGCCTGCAGGGTTTCAACCGAGTTTCCCACAACTTCTCTTCCAATTGACCAGAAATAGGAGTGCCACCCCTGGACCACCACTGCTAAGCCTGGGTGGGAAGTAGATCTGCCCTAGTCATTGGGGATGTCACAATGGTTTTCTGTGCAGACTAGTGATCAGGCTTCTGGAAGGCAGGTGCATTGTACCTTATACAAGTGGCCCCACCGAGGCTGAGAATTATAGACTAGTTTGCTAGTTAGTATGTGTGAAGGCTTTGTCTGCTCATTCTCAAAGAGGTACAGAATGGGCTAGTGGTACCAAACAGGGGATTTTTCCAAACCTCAGGTGCCTAGTATACTCCCAGGAGGGTGTCTGTGTGGTCAGCTCTTACAGTATTTACAGAACAGAGCCAGGCAGTGTGCCCCTGCCCCCACCATCTCCTGAGCATCTAGTTCTCCTTTAGTGCAAGAACTTAAAACTCCTTTACACAACTCTCCCAAGATGACTTCTTGCTATTGAATGGCTCCATCAAGAAGGCCATGGGCTGTGCTTTAAAGCAGGCACACTGCTTTTATGTAGAATCTAAGACTTTTTGATCGATTACTGCATTCCAAAAACTGGACTTCCCTTCAAAATACAGCTTCAAAAATCTATCTTCACAAAATGGGTCAACATTGCCTTTCACTAAACATTTAAATAATAATAAAACAACAGCCACTTTTTTAGCCTCGTCGATGGTATGCCTCCTGATCTGAGCAGCAGTGTTATTGACAGTGGCAGGATTTAATGCACGGTGTCCTCCAAATGCTGATTCTTAAAAATTTTTTAAAATATTTTATTTATTCATTTTCAAGCAGAGAGAGAGAGAGAGAGAGAGAGAGAGAGAGAGAGAGAGAGAGAGAGAACACCAGGGCCACCATCTTGTGGGTCTGGCATATGTGGGTTTTGGGGAATTGAACCCAGGGCCTTAGGAGGCAAGTGCCTTAACCGCTGAGCCATCTCTCCAGCCCTGATTCTTAAAATTTTTACTGTCTCACCAGAAGCTGACCACTGAAGAAATGTTGGTTCTTGAAAACAAATATCTATTATAAACCAGCCCTTTAGGAAAATAACATCTGTGGAGTTGTTTACAAGAAATCTTTTTTTTTTAAAGAAATGATGTCACAATGACTTTAGGATAAATAATTTTATTTTGGTGGTCCCCTCTGAAAAAATGAATGACAAAGGCTGAGTGCCTCTCAGCCAGGAGTGTGTACTGTGGTTGGGAATCAGTGAAGCAAAACCTCCTGGGAAAGCTCAGTCCAGCACTGAGCTGCACTTGCTCTCTAGGCTCGTTGGTTCTGTCTTCCTTAATTCTCTGCAGACTTCCTGGGAGCAGCAACTGTGAACCACCCTTTTGAGCTCACAGAATGGCGTGTGCACTCTGGAGAGCACCTTGACGTTTGGGGACCAAGTATTTTTCTATTTGGGCAGGAGGGTGATGATGTAAAGTGTCTTTCTCGGGGGAAGAGGATCTGACTGGGGAGGAGGGGTCTGTAGACACACAGGAATGCCCAACCTGTGTCCTGTGGGGCACATGTGTCTGAGGACAGCTCTGAATGTGACCCAATGCAAAACTGTAAACTTACTTGAAACAGTATGAGCATGTACTTTGTAGATGACAGACATGTCACATTTAAAAGCCTACCAGAGAGCTCCCATGAAGGAATCCAGTGTAGATTCCTGAGTTTTCTTAGTACTGTAACTGAAAGTCCTACTTTTCTTTTTACCCCAATTTAATGAATTTTTTTCATTTTTGTATTGCCATACATGTATACAATGCATTTTGATCTTGTTTCCCCAGTAACCCCTCTCCTCTCACATCCTTCTTCTTCCCCATTAAACAATCCCCATCCTAATTTCATGCTGTTTTCCCCTATAGCTATCACTTTTAACGTATAGCATCCAGTTTCAATATGCATCTGAAACAGCCCAAAGTGATTTATATTTATGGTTTGTATGATTGTGTCCCCTCCAAATGTTATATTTCAACATAATTTCCAATTCACCAGTATTTTCATGTGACCTTTAATCCATGAACATCCTATAATTTAATCAGATTCCCCTCCTGAGGACCCTCCTCTGTCTTGATGTCTCATTCCTTTTGTCCTCCGTCGTCCTCCCTGCACAGTTGATGATGGTCTCAGCACTGTGCAATCCTCTGGTATTGATAAGTGAAGAGTTTAAAGGTTTACTCTTCCACAAAGACACCACTGTCTTGAATGCAGTTAGTGCGTGAAGCGGTCTGGAGGATGTTGGACCCTTCTGGCATTTTGCCTTCTGCTACGTGAGGCTATAGCAGAGACAGCTAAGTCTTCATCAGAGTGCACTAGGGTCATGGACTCCCAACCCCCAGAAACCATTTCCATCTTATAGGCTTCCCTCGCATTTTCCCACAGAAACTTTCAAGTTTCCATCATTTCTGGCTTTTGGACATCAGCACCTGCCCAGTGCTGGGACTTCAGGCATAATCCAGCATGCTCCCAGGAATCCCTGCCATGTTTGCAGTTCTTGCTTTTTATTATTTATTTATTTATTTATTTTACCCATTTGATTGTGAATTTAAGATCCATAAAGTTGATGCTCACCCACACTGTAATGCCTGGCCAAGGCTGGCTGAACTGTTTAGGAATCTCCTAGAATGAGGATCAAGGATTGTGTGTTTCCAAAACTGAGCCGATTCCTCTATGTAATGTTGGGGTTTCATGGGAAGGATTCTCTGTAGCTTTCCACTTCTTGATTAAGTCTTCATACTGGGCCTTGCACACTGCAGAGGGAGTGAAGTGCATCTGCAATCAGCTTTCACTCACCACGAAGATGGACGCCGAGCATCCGGAACTCAGGACGTATGCTCAGAGTCAAGGCTGGTGGACAGGAGAGGATGAATTCAATTTTTCCCAGGTCTTTTCTCCAGCTGATGAACATCTGGACTGCTGTGTGGGCAAAGACAGCTTGGAAAAGCAAGAAGGTGAGTTAGTCTGACCCTTGCATTTCTCCTTCATGTACGTTTTGTCTTGCAGCTAGATCCTGAGAATTGGCCTGAACTTGTACTTTTATTTATTTTTTAATATTTTATTTATTCAATTTCAAGCAGAGAGATAGAGAGAGAAAGAGAGAGAGAGAGAGCACATCAGGGCCACCACCTTGTGGGTCTGGCTTATGTGGTTACTGGGGAATTGATCCCGTGGCCTCAGGCACTGGAGGCAAGTGCCTTAACCGCTGAGCCATCTCTCCAGCCCTGTACTTTTATTTTTTTTTATAGGATGCTTTCGCATCCATAGAGGTTTCTTATTCACAATGATGTTGAACACTGATACCGTTATGTTGTCTTTGCTGTAACTACTAGAGCCCTTGGCTCAGAATTCTTTTTTTATATTAATTAAAAACTTTGTATGGATACTTCATGTGTTGGTACCATCATGTCCCTTCTCCCTGCCCCCACTCCACTGAGGGCCCTCTTTACTGGGATTGCTGGTATTCACCATGGAGTTGTAGGTTCTGAGTTGTGAGAGCAGCAATCAGTCATTGTCAAGATTCTTTTTATGTTTTGCAGGGATTATTTTCCTTCTATATTTAGTGTTATTTTTTAATTGATATTTGTATTGTCTGAAATTAGATACATGGTATTAGTAAATATTACATTGGTATCCCTGACTCCCTCCTCCCTCTCCCCAATCCACTGGGTGTCCTCCTCGGTGGACATACTGGATCGTTCCATGGGGTAGGAGGTTATGGATAGCACAAGAGGCAGCCAGGTTCCATTCCCCCCCCCCTTGTGTGTTGTTTCTGAGAGGGCAATGTCTCTGGATATTCCCCCCCACCATGACTCTTACACTCTTTCTGCCCCCTCTTCCACTCAGTTCCCTGAGTCATGGTAGGTGAGTATTAAGATTGCTTTATTGTTGAGATCTTAAGGGTTTCTGTACTTCTGCTTTGGGTTATGTTGGAAACTACCATATGGGCCATAAGTCTGAAATATTTTCTATCTGGTTCTTTAATCTCGAACAATGCTTTGAGACTTTTGTTGAAGAACTTATATTATATAATCTGAGTAGGAAGGCAAGGAAGTATTCATTTCTTTAAATGGAAAAAAAATTTAAAAATATCTAAAAGTTTTAAAGTAAAACAAAAGCAGTGATGAAAAAATTTTAAAAGTCTTGCATCCACCTTGAGCCTAAACCTCTAGGTATAGCTACTGGAAACTCAGGGTGAATGAGGGTGTTCAGTAATTCCAGGGGAGCCCCCTGCACATGACAAAGTGGGCAACAGTATAAGAGGGCCAATGGCAAGAAGGTGCAGAGGCAGGAATATAAAGCAGATTTTAAAGATTGAAGAGGTATCACCAACCTTTTGATTTGATTCAAATCAGTATGGACAGTAATTTATGGGACGGTGAGGAAATGTGAACACTAACTACATAGACAAATAAATCAAAGACACTGTTGATAAGCTGTGTGAAATGTTGTGAAAGAGAACATGCATTATGTTAACCAACCTTCTTGCTGTTGGAGTCCATTTTTCTTGTGCACAGACTAAAAGAATGAGGTTTTCTTGCTTGTTTTTGATGTTGTCTGTATATATGTACACACACACATTCCTGGGACTATGTAGCTCAATCTGGCCTCATATTTGTTGTATTCTTGCTTCAACCTCAGAAGTGCTGGAATGATAGCTATAAACCACCACACTCAGCTGGAGGATATTTAAAAAATTGTAGCCAGGGGCAACATGTGGGAATGGGATCAGGTGCAATCAAGGATTTAATCCATTAATCTGGATTCAGAGCCAATAGTCCTAATGGCTCTGAGTTATTCCAAATGCCTCTGTGCATTTCCCACTATAGACAGACCATTCTCCAAATAGTGTACCATCAACCCAGCAGGAATACTAATGGGAGAGTTTGAAGTGTTCTGTCTAGGTTTTACACGCTTTTCTTATGGGTGGCTATTGAGTTAGTGCACTAGGTGAGACTCCGAATTAATATGGCTTAAAGAAAATTGAAGTTATTTTTCCCCATGTTAGTGTCCACTTGGATATGATAGCCCATGCCTGAAGGTTACTCTGCTTCAACCCAGGGCTTCCAATTGTGGTCAGCTTGCTGGGTTCTCTCAACTAGCAGGGAGGGAGGGGAAAAAAAGCTGAAAGGCAAAAGATGTAGATGTGACCAGAAGGTTGTATTCAGCATTCCTATCATCTCCCCTTGGCCAGAACGTATCACATGGTTAAGTGTAGTTACAAAGGAGAATGAGAATTATATCTAATAGTTGAGTAGTTAAGTTCCCAGTGATTATTTCAGGAAGGGTTATTAATTAAAAGGAGAAAGGAGTGAAGGGATTTTGATTAGCAGACTGCCACGATTATATTCTCTCTCTCTCTCTCTCTCCCTCTCTCTCAGAAAGCATCACTGTGGAGACGATGATTAACATCTTACGGGACAAAGCCAGTGGAGTCTGCATAGACTCTGACTCTTTCCTGACCACAGCCAGCACAGTGTCCGTCCTGCCTCAGAGCCGAAGCTCGCCGTGCATCCACTACTTCACTGGAACCCCAGATCCTTCCAGGTTTGTCTGAGACACAGTCACAGAGGCAGAAAGCGTGAGAGCTTGTACTGCAAGTGGGAGTGAAGTTCCTGGCCATGTCACCTTGTCCTCCCCTGAGACAGAAAGGTCACATGTCTCATGGGTTCTGTAGCATAGAGCCATAATTAGCTGTGGCGCTTGTCTGTAATCACAGAAGTGTAGTCATGAAGCACGGTTGTTGGAAGTTCATCACATATTGGCTGGATATGCATCATGAGTCAAGCATTGGGCTGTGGATGAAGATGCGAAGATACTAGAACATCTACAAGAGAAGCAGTTATGACGAGCTACTGGATAAAGTGGTCCAGGCGTGATACAGACTGAAGTAATGGCAAGCATTCCCACCACTTCTTTAAGAGACTTAATGAGGCAGAGGAGTGATACAGGGGTCACCCAGTGTCCTCCTTGGCCTCTGTGGGCTTGTGCACAGGGTGTGTGCACATACACGCAAACACAGAAACACCAAAAAAAAAATTTAGAAAAAAAAGACAGGTTTTAGGGATTTATTTTTTAATTACATATTTGTAAGCAGAGAGAGAGAAAGAGAGAGAGAGAGAGAGAGAGAGAGAGAGAGAGAGAGAGAGAGAGAGAGAGAGAATATGGGCACACCAGCGCCTCCAGCCTTTGCCATTGAACTCCAGGTGCATGCAACACTTTGTGCATCTGGCTTATGTGGGTACTGGGGAATTGAACCCTGGGTCCTTAGGCTCTGGAGGCAATGGCCAATGTATTCACCACTTAGCCATCTCTTAGGGATTTCTTGTCTTGATTTCTGTCCATACGCTTCAGCCTCTAGTATCTAGAAGGAACAGCTAGCATTTTGAATCTCCTCTCAGTCACCTAGCAGTTGAATAAGGTATTTAACCTCAGTAAGCCTTAGCCCCTATCTCTATATACCTATTGGGAGAATAAAATGAGATGATCCAGTAATTGAGTAGTAGGTTTAACAATTATTTTTGAAGATTGGTTTTGGTTTACCAAATGAATAGCAGCCTTTCTCACTGGCAACTTTCAGTCATACATACCACAGGTCAAAGCAATAGCTTAGAACTAACCATCCAGACATTTCTAAGTCTATCCACTTTTCAAGTCCTGCAGGGGGTGGGTAGTGTTTGAAAAACACCTGATACAGATCTACCATCTCAGAATGTTAGAGGTGGGCCTGGGTCTCTGTCAGGTAAGTCTGATACTCAGCATGAAAAATGCCAGAAGACCAGCAGGTTCTCTGATGTGTTCAGGTGCTTCATTGGTAGAGAGTCATCACCATTGTTTGAATAGCAGAGGTTAAACCCACGAGTCTGCTACCAAGGAGCCTTCTACGATAATATTTCTGCTCCAAATTTCATTACTTTTATGGTTGAAAATTTCATTCTCCTTTCATTGTCTCAGGAATATTTGACAATGAATGTGTGATTATTTTTCTCTTCTTCCTTAAGGACTATGTCTTAAATGACTGATGTATCTCTTCTGACCATCTGGCCTTATTTTTTTTTTAAATATATATTTATTGTCCATAATGAGTTACATTATTTAGTGGGCAAACCATGCGTTGCATCTGGCCTTATTTTTAGTTTTTATTTTCTGGCCTTCTTTTTTAAATCGCTGCCAATATTGATCGGTCCTTCTAACAAGATCTGATTATTGATCATAGGAGAAACTATTCATTTTTATCTGCCCAACAATTATTGTCTACTGAATTACCAATATTTTGCTTGCTGAGTACTTAGGGATGAAGTGTGTACAAAAAAAGGGGGGACACAGATGAGGGATTGAGATGGAAGGGATTCTGAGCCCAGGGCATTGTGGGAGGAGCGGAATCATATTCGGTAGAAAAAGCAGAAAAAACAGTCTGGGTAGAAGATGGCATTGCAAAGGCACAGAGATATAAAACAGCCCAAAGCAGGGTTACAGGTGTGCATCCTTGCTTTTCTTCTGTTTGTTTTTTAGGCTCACGCTGACCCCCAGAACTCATTCTGTAGCTCCAGGCTTGGAGCTCAAACTGACAGTGTTACAGTGATCCTCCTACCTCAGCCTCCCCAGTGCTGGGATTATAGGTGTGAGCCAGTACACCAAGCTGGTGTGCATCCTGTTTTTTTTGCCTGAGACAAGGTCTTGCCTGGAACTCACCGTCCTCCAGCCCCAGCTTTCCCGGGGCTGAGATTACAGGCCTGGCTGGGTGTGTGTCCTCTTGGAGATGAGGATGGAGAATTAGGCATCCGTCCCCAGTCTCCCAAGCCTGGATCCCTCTGCTGGCCACTCACTGTGCCAGCCACTGTAGTGTGTGGCATCCTTTATGGATCCTCCCCTGATTCCAGCTGCCTTCTCCTGACTTTGTCCTCCCCCCACTTCTGAACCCTTGGTGTCAGGCCCCGTTTTGGCTCCCCCCCCTTCCCGGCATCCTGGCTCCTCCTGATGGTCTGTGACACTGCTGGCTTGACAGCCTTCTAGCAGAACTCTGCCGGCCTGTGTCAGCATCTGGAGGGCTCTGCTGGGCACCATTCTTCAGGAAGCAGGAGCCATTGCAGGAGGGTCTGACTGAGCACATGTCTGTTTTCCCTGCTCTAACCCTGCTTAGAATGGGGCTTTGCCATGCCAGAACACACAGGAGCTCTGTTTCCACAGACGAAGCACACCGCTGAATCCACTTATAGAAATCTGTTGCCAAATAGCCTTCAGATATTTAAAATGGAAACTTTCAAGTAATTTAAAAAGAAAATTATTCACAGTTAAATTAATTGGAAAGACCTTGTAGAAGATGAGGCTCTTCCAGAAGCTGTTCATTTTTATCTTCTGTGGTAAGTGGGCTGTGTCTCCCACTGTGATTGTACACCTGTCATGGGTTCTTTTTCTTCCTCTTCAACATTTCAGTGTTTCTATGTAATTGGGCATGTTGAACGTTTTGTCTTTTGTCAGCAGGTAGCATAATTACCTGCCCAAGGTTATTTTTTAGGCAATAAAATGAAGGAGATCTTAAAGCTTACATGGCTTCAGCTAGTGCTAGAAATGTTTTAGAGATTCTGTCAGAAGATAGTTTCAGAGCAGTGGACTTTGATTATGATAAAAGTCAGGGACATGATTCCTGCCACTGCCCCAAGCTCTTCCTGGGGCTCTTCTCTCACATTTTCATTATTATAGTTCTTGATACGCCTCATTCTCACATCCATCTATTCCCCCTCCCTGCTCCATGAGCCAGGTGTACAAATTTCAGAATTGGAAGGAGATATAAAAGTCAGAATTTGAATGATCGAAGGAGATGAAAGAGGCTTTTAATTAATTTTATTGAGAAGACAAATTACATTCTATAATATTCTGTCAGGTCTTCTGGTACCTCAGTTACTGATCAAGAGGTACCAATTGGCTTTGATGTACTGACTCTTAGTTTTGGAAGCCATTTCCCAGTAATCCAGTACATGGGACGGATGCATGGGTGAAGAATTGGGGAGGCAAAGGTATTCACAGAGGTACATTGGCGTTTGAGACTGTAAAACATAGAGTGTGTGTCTGCCAGTTCCAGGCACTGTGATGTCACTGATGATTTGAAACAGGGCCACAGAAGGGAATTTGCACCACAGAAATTGGCAAACACTGTAAATCTTGGCTTGTTTCTTTTCAGAGACATAGTAGTTAGAACCACACAGCACTGAGACCCTTAGGTGTAGGCAACTATGCAAATACTCCAGATATAGGATGGAAAATGGGTGCATGATCAACTTTAATGAGAGGGAGCACGCTGGGGAGATAACGAGAACAGCCCCCCACCAGGGGCTACATTGGATTGGCCAAGTCTAGGCAGTTGTCAGGGGCAGGTGGCACCTCTTTGTTCCTGTAAGAAGCACAGCAGCCTTGGGGGGGTCCTCATAGGGCACAGTGTACACAGAAGCATGCGGAAGCAGAGCGGAAGACCCTGGACAAAATGGCACCCTTCCCCCATGGCATTCCTGCTCTTTCGCATACTGCCTCTTCCCTCCATCCACCCTACACTTCTGACTTTTCCAAACCTCCTTCCCATCTGCTTGCATGCCGTCCACCATCCTGGCTGACCTATGTTCCTAAATGCATACATGTCACATCTGAAACTTCAGCTCCCTTTCCTGAGTGTTCTCTCATTTTGACCATAGGATGAAAGTGACAATGTTATAATAAATCTGGAATGACCCACACATGAGCCATTCAGAGGAAAAACTGCATTATTTGAGAAGCTAATTATTGTAGGCAAGCTCCTTTCAGCAGGTTTATCTGAGTTTGGGGCTTTTGTGTCATGCCTTTCCACATCTTATGTCCCTCGGGAACTCTAGGCCACCAGATCTACCTGGAGCGTTGTTTGGGGAGTGTGCAGATCTTCAGCAAGAACAGAGCCATGTTTGAGGTCGGGCTGTTGGCTGCCACTGACAGAAAAATTCCAGGTCTGAGAGCACACGGAGGCCTTAGTTATTGTGCTATACCATGTGTATGAAAGAACCAATAGGAATCTAAGAGTGGGAGGTCGTGGGGAAACCTTCCTCTGGACTGAGAATATCCGAATTTAGCTCGAGACTTGCCAGTTATAGGAATATAATGTTGACAAGACCCTGAGCTTCCTTGAGCTTCAGTCATCTCAGGTGTAACATGAAAGCCAGCCCTAGTGGTCTAGGGACCATCATACCCCAGGCACGGTGTCCAGTCCTTAGACCTCAGCCCACACACACTGCAGGACTCAGTGTGGGCAAAGAGGGTCACGAGCATCACATGCAAACACTTTGAAAACGCTGCTATGCTAGTGAATGTTGGGATTTTCATGACAACCTTTGTGTTCTTAAAAAAATGAGGAAGCACATTTTTCCATGGCTTTAGTTCATCCGTCACAAGTTTCAGAAGGAACACAGGACAGATAAGGCAAAGACGCCTCCAGTGGAGTGTGTTTCTTGGCTGTGCCTCAAAGTGTCACTCAATTCTGCAGATCTCCAAGACGCACCTTGGAATCCCATGCTGCGCTTTGTGTCACGAGGCTGTGTGCCTTGAACAGTAGGTCTGTCTCACTGAGAGCTGAAGCAGGGACATGGCCCTGCTCATCCATCCTCACGAGGGTGTCTTCAAAGAAGCTTATCCGGCTTCCCCTCACTGCACTTCCCAGTCACTGCATGGTCCCCTCTTGGCCTAACATCTCTTGTTTGTGTCCTGCTAAGTCATAATGGGACTGAGTGACTAGGGTTCATTCCAGGCTAGGTGACAGAATCTTGAAGGTCATTCCCTGCGTTGTTCCTGGGGGACAGAAGCACCTTGAGCTTCTCCTTCCATCTGTTTCCATATTGGAGCCCTCCACAGGATGTGCTGGAGCGGGCCTTGGCCTGATCTGTGACCAGGAGGGGCATTCATTACCCAGAAGCAGTTTCAACTCTGACACTAGCTGAATGTGTGACTCCGGTCAGGCCATATCAGCTCTTGGCCATTAATTGACATTCATGCAAGTGACAATGAAGAAGGTGCCACCTGAGTTTCAAGTGTGGGAAAATGCCAGAGTGTCTCTTTATCTACTTAGATTCTTTTCTTCTAAGTTTAAAAAATATTTTATTTCTTAATTTGCAAGGGAAACAGAGATAGAGGGGAGAATGGGAATATAAATATGAATGGGTGATCCAGGGCCCCTTACCCCTGCAAATGAACTTCAGATGCATGCACCACTTTGTGCATCTGGCTTTATGTGGGTACTGGGGAATTGAAGCCAGGTTAGGTTTTCAAGCATTCAAGCAATCACCTTTAACCACTGAGCCATCTCTCCGGCCTCCTACTTAGATTCTTAAATGTGATTTTCAACAAGATTGGCATGACATTAAGCTAATGGCATTTTCTTTTTATGAAACAGTGCATAAGCACAAATGATCAGACCTGAGTTATAATTCTCAAGTCATCATTTCAACAGTCATATTATTACAATTTATTATTGGCAACAACTTTTATTACTCATTCTATAATAACTTATAGATCTTTATATAATTTATTCCATCACAAAAAGTTATCTCCTTTTAGCTACACTGAGAAATTTATGGTTTTTTTTTTTTTTTTTTTAGTCAATGAGGATACTGACTTCCTTATAGACTGAAAAGAATCCTTGGGAAGGCTACTCCAAATATTATGGGTACTTAATCATATTTATTATTTATTTATTTTTCAAATAAAAGTGATATATGGGAGGGAACAACATATGGTACTTCTTACCTTAGAAAAGCATCCCAGTACCTAACACAGGAATGTGACTCTCCTTGTATAGCGCACCTGAGGCCTAACTTCCATTATCTTAGATGTTGGATGCAGATGACCAAGACTGTGGTTGGCATGAAGTTACTGAAGTCCACAGGCCCCATGGAAATACACCCAGATGAGCATAGAAATAGCAAAATAGTTCTAGAAGCCGGAAAGGACCACAGTGATAAATGTAGTCCAGTTGAAAGGGAAGCCATTGGATTTAGAGCTGGCCATAGGCATAGAAGGTATTCACCTTCCATTTTCAGTACCAGTCCCATCACCTGCCCTTCCTGTATCACTCAGCTTAGCACAGCAATGCTGCCAGGTAGCTACTTAGCTGGGGTCTAACCTGGGGTCAGTGTGTCAAGTTACAGGAAGCAGAGAGTGGATGTTTCTCGAATGGAATGGCAGTTTCCTAGTGCTCTTGCCATCCCTACACCCCTGGGTCTTAAGTAGTAGAGGGCATTCGTGTGGTAGGGGCTGTAGGAAGTTGCATCTCACACATGAACATCGCATGGCCTGAGGCTAGGGGCCTCTAACTCAGTGTGCTGTGAGAGCTCTGTCACAAAGCCTCACCACCCAGGCCCAAGCCATGCTGTTCTGTGTGGTGTAGAGCCCTGGGCTGGAGTGGCTGAGCTCCCCAGACCCCTCTGCTGCAGAAGAAGCCTTCGCTTGTTCTGCACTATGTGCACTGATCTAGGCACCCTGGCCCTGCAGGAGAGGATACTGGTATCATCCTGGACTGTGTTGTCAGAGACACCTGGAGACAGGTCTGGATACTTCTCTGCACTGGGCGCACACTTCTTTCTTTCCTCCTCCTTAACTTCTTCCTTCCTTTCCCTTCTGCCTTGTTTTCTAGGTAATTAAAATTGGTTTAGGCAGTTGAAGCGTTGCATTAATTCTTCCTTTAAATCCAATAGTCAACAGAAGGGAAAAGCAAAGATCTATTTCCAAGAGGTGAAAGAAAGTAGAAGTGTGTTCCCTCTGTACAACAGTAGCTCCCCTGTCTTTGGGGACTTTCTTTCCTGGTGGCAGGGGAGGGAAGGACTCTGGGACAGCTGAGCCTAACATGCTTTGTGCTCTCTGGTAGATAGAGCTGAGGAGGGAACCAGTTTTTGATAAATCCTGCCTCACCTGAGAGGACAGGACAGTCCCTGATACTAATGAGAACCACTCCCCAAGCCCACCCAGCTAGGCGAGCAGAAGTCTCATTGGCTTTGGCTTTTGGGTAAAACTAGTATTTTGCATGTTGTGACAGCATCTCTCTTGAGCCCTCTTCCCCCCCCCCCCCGCTGGTGCCTTCAGGGAACCTCAGTGGTCCTCAGGCTTAGATATTGTGAACCCCTTCTTACAATGCAGACATTGGTTCAGCAGGGTAGGTGGACCAGGGCTCCTGCACTGACGCCAATGCTGCAAGTCCATTACGGCTCATGGTGCTGTTCAGATCCTGGTGCTTGTGAAAATATGTCCATGGCACAATGTCAGGACTGCTCCAGCTGCGTCAAGCCCCACCTATGTCAGGGCTGAAGGAGTCAACATCTCAGCTCACTTCAACCGCCTGTGGTGTTCCTTGAAGTGGGCCAACATGTCCCACTGAGAGAAGAAAATAATCAGACAGGTTGATCATGAGGTATGGGGTGTGAGGAGCTCGTTTTTTCTGCCGTTATTACAGGTGTCACAAGTGCCACTGACATCAGATGACCCTCGGGCCTAGAGGTGCCTGTGCGTGCTGAAGTGCTCCTTTGTTCTAGCAGCGTGTTATAAAAGTATTTTATTTATTTATTTGCAAGCAGAGATACACACACACAGAGAGACAGAGAGGGAGAGAGAGAGAGAGAGAGAGAAAGTATAGGCACACCAAGGCCTCTAGCCACTGCAAAGGAACTCCAGAAACATGCACTGCTTTGTGCATCTCACTTGCGTGGGTAACTGGGGAATGGTACCCAAGTTGTTAGGCTTTGCAGGTAAGCACCTTAACCACTGAGCCATCTCTCCAGCCCTCCCCCAAGCAGTGTTTTCTTTGGGTATGGAGAGTGAGAATAAGGTTCTTTCTCAAGTGTTAAGTCAGCTGTGTGAGAGCTTCACTCTGACTTTTTACATATGTGACTCTTTACATAGGGGTGTATGTGTGAATGCCCAGGTGTGCACAAGTACACACATGCACGCCTACACACAGCCATTTCTTCTACTAGGATAACTGAAATCAGAAAAAGTACATCACCCTCCTGCTCTGCAGTGCAAGCTCTCTCCACAAGCAGACTGCTGCTCCTCTGTGTGTGTCCCCAGGAGGACCTCCAGGGTCCTTTGCTGACATCTGTCTTAATCTGAGAGATGCTGAGATAGAATTTCAAGAACGAAAACAAAAGCCACTTTCTTTCCAAGACAGAAACAAACACTTGACTCTCAATGCAAACTGATGGCTGATTCCATTCTTGTCCCAGAACACCGAGGTTCCACTTGCCTCACTTTACGCAGAAAGGAGGCCTTTTCAGTGGCCTTCCCAGAACAGTGAAAGTCTGTTTAGATGTCTCCTTGCTAGAAATAGAAGAATTTGCATTGTGTAAATAAACAGCTGTTAGTTTTACCGAAACAGCTTCTAAAACATGCAGCTGTGTCTTTGGCCGGCACCTGTCCACTCCTCACGTAACTTGGCTCATGCTGGCTCTACCCAGGCACCACGGGTCAGTCCAGCTGAAGCAGCTCTGCTCTCTCTACAGGTCCATATTCAAGCCTTTCATCTTTGTTGATGATGTAAAACTTGTCCCCAAAGCACAGTCTCCCTGCTTTGGTGATGATGACCCAGCCAAAAAGGAGCCTCGGTTCCAGGAGAAACCAGACCGTCGGCACGAGCTGTACAAGGCTCACGAATGGGCACGTGCTGTCATCGAGAGTGACCAGGTGAGCTAAGGGGTGGTCCAAGGTGGGAGGCTGAAGCCAGTGAGGAAGGGTGCAGGAGAGCAGCTAGCAACTCCTCCTCCTTTCCTGCCTGACAGTCTCTCCCAGAAAGCCAGCTTTGGCTGCTCAGCCTACAGTGATGGTGTTGATTTTCCTGCCAGCTCTGCTGAAGCCACACAGAACAAAGCCTCCATTTCATATGCTGTTCTGGAACCAAATGGGGCAAGCATGGCTCTGTCACCACTGCTTACTGAAGAGCAGAGGTGTGCAGTTAGTGTTGGGACACTTGGTCGTGGTCCTTTGTTTAAAGAATCAGTCACACATCATTTGAAGAAAGTCATTGTCCAGAATAGCTTGGAGACTGGTGGTGGGGATGGTTTCACCAGAGTGTGAGCATACAGAAGGGCTAACATGGAAGTCAGTTATTTGACGTGTCTTCCCTTGCACCAAACAAACCGAGCTTTCTTCTGGGATGCCTAGATTTGTTCCTGAGCATGCTAAATCCCTATGGATCACTGCAAGCCTCAAGGAGGCTCACACAGCATCCCCCAGTGTCTCTGGCCTGTGGCTACTGGGCAGTGGGAATGCACAGATGGAAAGGGTTGCATGTTCTGAGATAGACTGATGAGGTTGGTGAGTTTTGAAATTTAGAAACAACTCTTGGTTTGAGGCAAGGCAGCAGTAGACAGTAAGACTAGGAACAGAGCAGCTTCTCAGTTCCGTGACAGACTGGGCAGCTGAAAGCTTGCTGTTACATACTGTAAATGCTGGTCCCCTCAGAGAAGAGCACTTGCCCTCTCAGAAGAGGAGTGACTAGGGCATAGGCAGGGGCATGGCTTATTCATCGGAGCCACTGATTCCTGCAGTAAGCATTTTAGAGAGTGCATGTCCCAGGCACTGGAAGGCAAAGGTGAGCTCAGCTCTTGTCCACAGGAGATTAGGGTCCAGCCATGAAGACTTGTCATCTCGAGACAGATGATGGCAAACAGGTCACAGGTAGAGGCATTGTCCCACATGGGCCTGAAGGAGAGGCCTTCCATGGAGCTCTGAAGACGAGTCTAGGTTCGCCTGTGTTGAGGGAGGAAAAGGCCTCCAGAGAGCAGAGTTATCTGTGCAGCGGAGAAGACAGTCTGGGATATGGGAATGGAGGCAATTCTGGCTGGCTGGTGGGGAGGAATGTTGACGTCAGGCCAACACGACATCATTGCATGTTGCCAGGGTGTCCCTGATTTTCATTCAGGACTCTGGATTGATCCTGAAGATATTTTTGGGCCGTGTAAGTGTTTTACACAGGCCAGTGACATCACCTCATTCTAGAACAATACCAGTGAATGCAGTTTGGGTTTTGCTGACATGTGGCTGTGTGTTTCTCAGGAGCAAGGCCGCACACTGAGGAAAACCATGCTGGAGTTGGAGAAACAGGGCCTGGCAGCCATGGAAGAGATCCTGAGTGGCCCCGATCCCCCGGATCCCTCCGAGGTGGGGGACCTTTTCTATGACTGCGTAGATACAGAGATTAAGTTCTTTAAGTGAAGCAAACATTCCTTCCCCCTTCTTATTTAAAACTTCCCACCCAACTAAATTACCAGCAGAAAAAGAAAAACAAAAAACAAAAAACAAAAAAACACTGTCCTGTTTGAGTAAAATGAGAACGTTACCCACGTGGCCTCCTTTCCTGATCCCACCTTGTGTCTAAATGTCCCCTTCTCTGCCACCCAGGTCCCCTTCCTTTGCTATGTGATGCGTCTCTCCCTACCTGTTGTTCCACTGTGTGATGAGTTGTGGGGTTGGAGCTGCTCTTCTTGTGTTTTGGCCTCTCATAAGGGTTCTCAAGTTCTTTAGTCTTGAAAGACAGAATGCTGGGCCAAATTGGTAGGGAAGATTTTGAAGCCTTGTTCTTCTCTCTGAACTGGTTACTTCTAGTTAATAAAAGGCATCTGTTCCTACACAGGGCTCTGACATATATGTGTGTTAGTGCAGGCCCAGGTGTAGCTTATGTCCCCACAGGTGTGCTCTGGAAAACTAAGCCCATGGGAAGGAATCGAGAGGGTCCCTTTGTATTCCCAGCTCTGCTCCAGTGCCCCTGACCTTGAAGGACCTTTCTATGATAAACTGTATCAAGCATGGTGGATCCAGACCCACCTGTATGTGGAAATACAGGAGATCCAGGCATCCATGTTAGCTGGAACCTACCCAACTTAGAAGTTCCCTGCCGTACTGTGGCTTTCTCCACCCGGCACAGAACTCAGCCCATGGGTGTGGCTGTGTGAGGAAGTGATTCAATCTGGTAGCCAACATCTTGTCTAGGATTTATTAAACAGACCTGTGGCGTAGTTCCAGCCCACACAGCTGCAAAGTTCAGCTAATCAGGAAAAAATCATGACTGCTTAGATTGTTGTTCAAGTAGCTGGAATTTGAGCTCTGCAGAGACACTGGGATTATGCTGATTGGGACAGCGCTCCCCAACAAAGCAAGGAAGACCCAGTGGGATGTGCAGTGGGAAGACCGGGCAAGCTGGTGACAGAAGGCTGTGAGCATTTCTCTGCAAGATGACAGCCAGCCAGTCTCGCCCCTCCAGCCCAGCCTGTTAGAGCCCACAAGTCGGTGTGTGAAACTGACCTTCAGGGTCTCCCCGCTTAGTCCTCATGCTCCACCTTCCCAGCAGCTGTTTTTAGAACTGATGGCTGAAGTAGGAGGGAGACTGGGGGAACCTCTTAACTCTGTCTATTGAATAAAGTGCTAACTACTCGTGAAGTGGCCAAGGGGCAGAATGTGTTAGCAGAGCAGCTAGTAGGAGTGTGCTATCCAGGCCTCATTCTGCATCCTCATTCTCATTAGGAGTCTGAAAATGGCATACTGCATCAGTGGTCCCAGAAATACCTTAGCGTTCTTAACTCCTTCCTAGCAGCAGCATTTTGGACTTCGAGGGCTGGCAGGGACCTGTCTCCTTCTAACATCAACACTGAGGTCAGAGGTTTTACTGGAGTAAATCTTGCTTTACTAATCAATCCTCCTTTAAGAGTGTGGGTGAAGGTACACTGTGAACCTTTCCTCCTCAGATTTATAATGCTGTATGTAAAAAAATCACAAATGATAAACTGTGAATTGTTAAGAATTGTTCAGCTAGCAAAACTCATGACAGCCGAGTGGTGGCATGTAGTTGCCAAGAGCTTTAGGGCTACAAGAGGACCAGTTTTTCTGAGTGTCTCCAGTTGCTCTGGGAAGGATGAAGGAAGTTGGAGTCACCGGTTCCCTCCCAAGCCTACTTGCCAGATTATTTAACACAAGATGATGCAAAGCCATTCTAAGATTTTACTGTGTGTTCTTACCTCCACCTGCTATGCCCTAACATCAGATTTCATCAGGTCTGAAATGTCTGAAACAGCCAGATTTGATCAGAAGTCGAGTGAGGACACATGATAGAGACCTTCCATTACTATAAGCAAGGTCCCAGACAGTCAATGGCCACTACTGTTATTGGACATTGACTTTAGTCCAGCATGGTAGAAAAAAAGACCAACCCTCCTTGAGTTTTGTCTTGGTCAGCAGCCAAAATCACAGCTGTGATGCTCCATAGTATCACTAGAGGGCAGCAGCCATCTGGCCAGCCATGCAGAAGTTACACTGGGCCTGGTTTCTCTGGTCTGGCAATGGAGGTGGCCTGGGTACAAAGCCTGGATAATAGTAGTGGGCAGGTTCTTTGTGCATTGGGATGGGAGGGACAGACAAGAAGAGAGTAAGACATGTACTGATGTGCCTGTATGAATTTTTATCTAAATTAACAGCTGGAAATGTATTGGGTTTGGAGAAGGCAGCTAGAGGGGGAGTGAATGATTTTGAATACTCCTAACAGAGTATTATTTGAAGAAATCCTTCTTACATGGATCATTTCTTAACCAGGGATTGCTTTTATGAAGGCAGCGTGGAGAAGATGAATATTCAGGATACAATACATATGTAATATGTAAAGGTCACCATGTGTAAATAGCTCTCCAAAATACCATTTATCCATTAATTAAGACTTGGGGTAGGGTACACATGCATGCTTTGTGCAGAAATAAGTCGTGGCCATGAAGGAATGATGCTCTTCCCCCACCTGCTTATATAATCTAACATAAGATAGCTAGTCTTGTCAAGTAGATGGGATTTACAGTAGATGAAAACAGCCCTCAGAGTCAAGGACACACACTTGAGAGACAGTAAAATAGCAATGCAGAAATGGTCTTTTTCCATCCTTGGGAGTGTCTGGATGCTTTGGGCAGAATAAAGAGATGATAAAAATTATGCTGACTCTTTAGTGCCCAGGATTATCATTAGGATGCTACCTTACAGGCTGACAGAGCAGGTACATGCCTCGTAGAACTTAAGAGCTCAGCAGTGATGTTCCTTTAATAGAACCAAAAGGTCAAAAAATAACTGTCAAGCAGGCAAGTAGCTTTCTACTCTGAGTGATGTCAACCCATATTGGTACAGGTGACACTGCTCTGGCAGGCTGTGTAGGGAAGCCAGGGGATCGGTGTGTCTGTCCTGAAACCACAGACTGCATTATTGACCAGAAAACCATCCATCCTTTATTGGAAAGGCCTTCAACTGAGAGTTCCGATTTAGGAGACAGTATAGGATGGAGAGGGGAGGGGCTTACTTTGCTGGCCAAGCTCAAGGGAAGGGGGAGGGGTGGTAGTGCTATGCCAGCACTTTCCCTGTGACCTTCCAGCTGCCAGGACTGGGACACTTCATTCCACAGTCCGGAGTCCCCACTCTACTTCTATGGTGTGTGTCAAAGTGTGCTTTATGGGGAACAGTTGTCTGCCATCCTGAAATGTCATATGCAGAATTCTTGTGAGAACCAGTATTTACATTTTGCAATCATGTGAGAATTTAAATGTGCTGGCCAGAAACTGCTGTTGGCAGGAAATAAACAAAAGGAAATCTTTGTTTCCTGGAGTGAAACTGACCATGTAGTTTTAATGGTCTCTTGTATAAAATATCTCCAAATCAGATGATGTCCCCATCCAGTGCTTGCCTTTGGGATTGTCTCTAAATGCACCAAGCATACAATAAAAATACTGAAATTAATGTCTAGTGGCTTCTTTTCTTGTATTTCATGAATAACTGTGGTCATCTATCCCAATACAGAAAAGGTGTGAGAGAGACATGTTTTTCTAACTGGAATTTTCAGAAAATTCAGTTCAGCAGTTTCCTGCATCATGCTTCATTTGTTGAATAAATTCACTATTTTAAAATGAACCTAAGCTATAATCAGATACTGATTCAGACCCATCCGGATACCTACACCACCACCAACAACAATAACAAATCAAGTGCTAATTAGGTCACTGGAATGTGGAGAAACTAGAATCAGTGTGCACTGTTGGTGGAAATTTTGAATGGTATGTCCATTGTAGAAAATAATATGTTAGTTATTTAATGAACTACAAATAGAATTCTGACTTAACATTTTGTTATTTATTTGCAAAAATGGGGAGAGAAAAGGAGAAAGAATGGGCTCGTCGAGGCCTGTAGCCACTGTAAACGAACTGCAGACTCATGCACCACTTTGCGCATCTGGCTTTACGTGGGTACTGGGGAATCAAACCTGGGCCATCAGGCTTTGCAAACAGGCATCTTTATCCATTAAGTCATCTCTCCAGATCCGAGGCAGCATTTCTGCTTCCTAGTATACGCACAAAAGAATTGGAAGCAGGCTCTGGAGAGCTCTTTTGGTAGATTCCTAGCTTATTCCTAATGGGTAAAGGTGGAAGCAGGTGTCACTGATGGGTGAATGGATCAACACCACAATGGAATAGTAATCAGACTTAACAGAGAGGACATCGGGATACCGCCTATCATGCGTGTGCTGTGGACATTAAGCTGAGTGAAATGAACTAGTCACAAGAGGACACAATTCCACGTGCAGGAAGTATCTAGAACAGTCAAATTTATGAGACATTAAGATGGTTGTCAGGGACTAGGAAGAGAGCAAATAGAATTGTTGTTTAGTGGATGAGGAGTTTAAGTTATGGGATGAAAAGACTTCTTTTGTCGTGAATGGAAGAGACAGATGCACAGCAATGTAGGCGCACATGACTGAACACTAAAAATGACCGAGATGATGCATTTATGCTATGTGCATCTGATCTTTTTTGAAACCCCATACGCAAAAATGGGGAGTCTAGATCCTTTCAATTGGCTGGTGCTATCTGCTGACACTTGTTATTCTAATGTTTTACCCTTGGGAGAAGCCAAGTGAAGCTGGCTGTCTTGCTCAGGAAAAGGGGACAGCTGTAGTAAGTGACCTGTCAGGACCAAGTGACCGCTGCCTTGGGTGAGGAGGCATTCATTATTTCCAGTTTATTCTCAACCTTCCCTGCACACACAGTAGACTCCTTCAGGCTCCTGGGTGACAGTATGCTTCATTTGCTAAGGCTGACATCATTGAAACTCCATACACTGGGTGACAGAACCAGAAGAAATTCATTGCCTCACAGTTGTGAAGCCTCGACGTTCAAGGTCAAGGTGTTGTCAGGATAAGTTCCTTCAGAGGGGAGTGGGAAGGAAATGCTCCATGTCTCTCCGCCCTGCTTCTGCTTCTTTGTTGGCTATCTCAGATGTCACTCTTGTCTCCACTTTCAGAGTGTGTGACTATATGTCCATGTTTCTCCTTTGCATAACCACACCAGTGTGGTAGTTTGAATGGATGTCCCCCCAATCACTGTGGGTGGATGGTAGGGCCCAGCCAGAAGGTGCTTCTAGGGTTTGGCAGACCCGGAATTCCAGCCTAGGCTATGCAGAGAGCAGTCTGAGTGCTGCTTGGAATGCCTGTGGTTTGGCTGCCTGAGTGTGTGTTGGGCACTGCCTGTTGGCACTGCTACTGAGGGCACAGAGAACAAAGGGTTAAGGATGTATGAGTGAGATGAAACCCCGATAATTCGGTAGGCGTTTCCCGGCTCCATCTACCCTGACTCCCAATCCCCATGGGCTAGCTACAGAAACCAACATTTCCATCTCAGCATGACTGGCATTGGGTATCAGACAAACTTCCTTGTACCCATCCCCACGGACCGTGGCTAGCATCATGTATTTCCCGCCACTTAGGCCCCCAAATGAGGTATTCTCAGGTTGTCCATACCCACCAATCCCAGTGCAGGCCACCAACTCACCACCCCCATCAACCAATCTCCTTTTCTCTTCCCCATTCCCCATTCCCCTGACTCCCTTTTCCTATAAAATGTAAGTTCCCCTAATTGAATAAAGAACCACATGGATATACAATACACATCTGCTTGCCTCTGTGTCCCGACGGACCCCCCTGTGCCATCCCCCAGTTTTGTGGACCCCAGCCCCGAGACAGCGGACAGCAAACAGCTCACTTCGGCTCCCACTGCTTCTCTGTTTTCCCTCTGCGGAGGCCAACGGCACCACTGGAGGAGAAAACAAGTGTGCTTGTTTTTTGCAGATGCTGCTGGTGGTTTTGCTCTCTGTGTGTGGATCTGTAAGCTTCAAATAAATCCTTTCCTCCCATAAACTGTGCCTGGTGTGGAGGTTCATCCCAGCAGTGTGAGCTGTCTACAACACCAGTCGTGCTGGATTTGGGGCCCACACTACACCATTGTGACTCCATTTTCAGTAATGATCTCTCTAATGACTCTATTTCCAAATGAGGTCATATGCTGATGTACTAGGGGTCAGGATTGCAACATGAACTTGGATGGGGGACACTACTCATGGGAAAATGGGTTCATCAAGGATGCTAAGTCTCCTGGAGCATGGCCTTAGAGTTTGAAAACTTGTTCCATGGTTTGGATGTGAAGTGTCCCTCAGAAGGCACATGCATTTGTGGAAGGCTTGGTCTTCAGCTTGTGGATCCAATAGTTGAGGTGAGTGGATCATGAAGGCTCTAACCTAACCAAGAGATTAAAAATCCATTTATGGATTCATACTCTGAATGGACTATTGGGAGTGGGTGGATTCCATGGCAGGTGGAGTCTGACTGGGAGAGGGGGTCTCTGGGAGTGTGCCTAAAGACCTGTCCCTGATCTCATGCTCTATTTCTTGCTGCTTCCTGGCTGTCATGAGGTGAGCAGTTCTGTTCTAGTCTGCTATCTCCACCATGATGTTCTGCCTCTGCTCAGGCCAAAAGCAAAGGCAGCCAGCCAATTCCAGTCTTAAACCTGTGAAATCGTGAGCAAAACAAATCCTTCCTCCCTTAAGTTGTTTCTCAGGGATTTTTTTTGTCTCAGCAATGAGAAGTAACACACTCAGAGTGCGGCCCTTCTCATTCCATTGCTTCTATCTCCCCACTGCAAACCATCTCTTTCCTCCTTAATTCTATGAGGTGCTCAAACTATAGCTCATCACCTAGTGTTAATAATTTTTATGTTCATCTTCTACTTCATACATTATCCTCCTGGCCCCTTCTGTCCTTAGGTTATTAATGAGCTATTTGTCTTGTTTCCACCCATGTGATAGCATTCAGCCCCTTAACTCATTTTGATGCAGTGTGCAGCAGCTAGCATTAAAATTAGTTTCTCAATGAGACTTTTTTTGGAAGCTCTCTGAATGCTAATTGCTCTGTGATGCAGCAGGTATGCAGGGCAGCTTGGTCATCATCTCCGTGGAATGCTTTGGAAGTAGCCAACAAGAGACCCAAGGGTGACAAAGTATACAAACTGGCTGTGCCCTTACCTGGCTGTGTGGGTGTTCAGGGCTTGCCCATGTGTCTTCATCACTACACACACTGGTACACAGTTCTGTCCCACTTGACATATCAGGAAACTGAGGCACAACCATGTAACTCCCAAGAGATATATTCACATTCCTGTGTGGCTACCAGCTCTATTTCTGAGCCAGCTCTCTTAGCCCACAAACCCTGATCCCCAGGACCAGGATCCAGTGTCTGCTTGAAACATGACAATGGAGGTTGTGTTGATTCTGCTCACACGGGAGACATTTCTGAAGGGTTTGCTGAACAGCAGGAGGGGGAGTAGATTCACTTTAGGTTGAAAGTATTCTCTGTGGCAGAGCTCAATTCCCAGTACTACAGGAGAATAAAAAAGGAAAGTGTTCCCATTTCAACTCAAGTTAGCAGAAATTTTTAACAGTATATTTGGTCTGTATTATAATAACACTGATAGATGTACTGTTATGTACTTAAAATGTACTTGGAAAAAAAGTTGTTTTTTTTTTCCTGTTTGCTTGGTTTTCCCAAGCACTAAGCTCAAAAGAGAGAGTCCCACTCCTGACGTTACAGTAATCACGGGGTCCAGGTAAAGAGCCATGTTGCTCTGGCATTCTTTGAAACTCTCCCGATCCTTAAAAATGGATGGCTTTGGACTCATGTCTGATCATTAGACTTGCATATATATATATATATATATATATATATATATATATATATGCATGACTAGTGTATATCAACTTAAAGCTTTGGTTCAAATTAGTACTTGGAACCAAAGATGGGCTTTCAAAAAAGAAACAACCTCCAGCATTTCTACTTATTAAAGTTTATTAGGTACAAAGAAATGAATCTGCAGAAGGAGACATCAATAAATATAAAATACAGGTGAAACATTGGGAGAGTCACAGTCTACAGTGTGAGAATAAGCAAAGATGAAAGGGCGCTTCTACTTGTGAGTTCATGGTCAAGGACAACTGTACACTGCCAGAGGGAACTCACTGCAATGGCTCGACCTGGGTAATGGGTTCAGTAATAGGTCTCTAGGAGAGAAGTTATGCCAGATTTCAGAGATTTCTCTACTTGCCTTTTCTTTGGGGGGGGGGTTACTTTGTCTTTCCCTCTGTCTTTGAATAGCTTGTCTTCAACTCTTATCCCAGCAGTGCAGAACATGAGCCTGTGAGCCCCTCATCAGGGCAGGCCGTCTACTTCAGACGAAGAGCTGCCCTTGCCGATGGTCTTCATCACGAGTATTAAAGCTTTTAAAATTACCATTTTGCACAACCGAGAGGGAAGTTGAGTGGCTACTATTATAATAAATTCTGACCTTTCCGAAACCTTCTAGAACCAATTCAACAAAACAGCAATACCAATAACCTGCAGAAGCTTCTTTTCTATCGATTTACCTGTCATTTGGCCTGAGTCATCCCCCCCAGGGATGGGACTTGACCCTGGCTGCTTCTCCTACCTGAATCTTTTGAGAAAGGTTATCGATGTGGAGCTGATGCTCAGTGGCACCTTCTGGCCCACCCAGTAATGTTTGGTTCTTTTTCCTTCTGCAGCTGTCTGTAAAGGCAATTTGTTCAATATGCCCCAGACAACCCTGGTGTCTGTGGCTGTCCTGGCTGAATGACCTCCCTGTCTTCCTTTCGAGGGACAGTCTTGAGGTCTGAGTGTATCCTTGGGGGGTTCCAAAGCAAATTATTGCCTACTAGCCCATCTTGTTCCTTTAACTTGTAGCTATTTCAAGTTCAATGCAGGGATCAGTCTGCTTCCTTGCTTTCTTTTCTTCCTCTGTCCCAGCACACCCTCCCATCCCCACAGATGGGGAGCACTGGGGGTCAGGCAGGAAGCAAACATACTTTCACTCCCTCAAGGCTCCAGGAATGGCTGTAAGGAGTGGCTGCAGCCTAGTCCAGCCATGTTCAGGGCCGCTGAAGGCGCTGCACACACACATCACCCACCATCCTCTGGTGCACAGCACACAGCAGGGCAAAGGGCTCTGCTCTTCAGCTGAATAGGGAGCTCTGCTTGGCCTGGTGACTGTTCCCGGATTATTCCTAAAGAGTAGGGGTGAGGCCTGATTTTCCATGAGGTATTTTGTTCTCTTTTGCGTCATGTTTTCCATGGAAGGGGGTATGGAAGGGGAGGGTCTCTGGGATCCAACAAACAGCTTACTAAAATCATGAGCTGTGTCTGCTTGTAACCTGCAGGGACAAAAACAATACTGAAATCTCCCAAAGCTGACTTATCCTGGCTTGAGCAAAAAGGGATGGAGATGTGGGCACTAGGGACATTGTAAACAGTAAGAGCATTGGCTACTGGTAAGATAACTCAGTTACAAAAGGGGCCCTGCCCTGTGGAAGGCATTCGAGGGGCTGGGCCCTCTCTCGCCTTTGTGCTGGGATTTATTTACATTAGGCAGCAGAAAGACATCCCTGAACTGCTGAACACAAGCGAGACACGACAAGGCATCTCGCTCAATGGAGGCTGTGGCACCATCAGGCCTGGGGGACACACTATTTCCTCTGAGCTGCATCGTGTATAAGGCATTATCTGGTTTGATTTCGCAGTTGGTGTGATGAGAATATAAAGTCATGCCAATAAGAAGCCATCATGGATACTTAGGACTTGGGACCACCTGCAAACTAAGGGTGCTGGGAAGAATGACTCAACATGAGGGAGGGGCCAGCCCAGGTGTCCACTGAGGGAAGGGCGGCCTCCATCTGTACAGAGACAAGTGCTAAGGTGCACTTTTAAAAATGGAGAAATGACGGTGTCTTAAAAAGATGAACCAAATAAGACTAAAACGCTGCTTTAAAGGCCGTGCAAATCACATATTTACAATAAATAGATGCTCTGTTGAGAGCCTGATTGTGACATGAATACAGTTTGATATGGCAGAGTGGATACATTCTCCTGGGAGTGTCCATGCTGTGATGCAGACACCCAGGACCATGGCTCCATCCATCTTCTCACCGGAGTGCCTTCAGAGTCAACTGCAGGAACAGGATGAGACATTACCGGGTGGTCAAAGACTCACTGCACACAAAATACCTGCTAGGGCTGGCCACCACAGCGTCCTTAGTCACGAAAGGCTCCCAGAGAGGGGAGATGCTCTCATCTCCTATGGAGCTTGTGCCAAGGGGTAGTGGGCTGGGAAAGGAGGGAAGGTGAGGCATGAGCTGGGTGTATGAGACTTAATGCTGCCTCATCAACATTCTGAGGATCAACAACAAGCAATTCTTTCAGGGAAGACAAAGACTGCCGTGATGCCAGGTCAAAGCAATGGCAAAGGAGAAAAGAGAGAAAGGGACCCAGACCCTCAGACCTCCATAAAGAAGAGGGCACTCCCTGGGGTGATGTTTGTTGAATAGCAACATGGCTCCTGGGAACACTGCTTTGAGTCTCACTGATTTGAAATGAGATATAAAGGCTGCTGACTTTGGGGTGCTCAAGGAGACATCACCGTGTATCCTAGACTGGACTGCTCTCATGCTGTCCTTGTGGGCACAGTGGTGGAGCCATGGCTAGGAGCCCTGGGCTGGAAGTCTGAGCATGGTAGCCAGCAGCTCTCTTAGGCTCTGTTCATGTTCAATCGTTTGTTTGTTCTTCAGATTTAAGAAGGTTGTCTAAACATCAAATTCTCTGGTCCTTGCTTCTGCCTGTTCAAATCTGTCTTTCATTTCTCTACTTTTTCTATTGCCTTATCTATAGTGATGTTTTTCAACGCCATAATTTCTTTTGGGCATTTTCTGTCTGGGGAAATTTCCATTTTGTTCATGTATCATTTTCTTGACTTGATCTGTCTCTTCCTTAGTTCTTTAAACATCCTGAAGACAGCTGCTATAAAACCTTTGGTAAATCGACTTTTTCAGGGATAATATTTGTTGCTTACTTTTTTGTTCCTTTGTATGAACTGTGTTTTTGTTGAAAACTGTGCATTGGAACGAAGTACTTCAGTAACCAGGGAAATTGGATTTTCTTCCCTGCATAGGCTTTGCTGGGCTTTTTGATGATGTTATTGTTTTATTGATAAGTTTTATCAATGCTGTCATCTCTATGCCAAGAACCGGCCTAAGATCTAACCCCGAGATCTTTTCTAGTGCTTCCTGACCCTGTGCTTAGACCTCCTACCATCCTCCATACATTAGTTACCTTTAAATGTCCTATCCTTAAGGTTTGTCTCCCAAAAGGAGAAACGGAAAAACAGAGGAAAGAAAAAGAAAAAAAAAGTCCTCTGGAAGGTACTTCAGCCAGAAAGGGAGAGGCTTGCAAGAACAGGGAGGTGAGACCATCAAGGGCCCTGGTCTCTTCACCTTGACCTCTGCAGTCACAAACAGCAAGGCTGTCTGAGCACAGAACCCAGGGAGGTTAGTTTTCTCCTTGGGACAACTTGGCTCCCACAAGCTGAGGACAAGTTGCTCCATGAACTTGTGTGCAGCTGCTTACCATGGGGCTAGAGGTGGGGGGCTGGGTGGATGCTAATGTGTTATGAGTTGAAACTGATCAAACTCAAGTGCAGTTTACTGCCCAGGATTTTACTGCACAACGTCAGTCTTCAAAAGACCCCATAATTCCAAGACAGTTCCATCAGATGGTCTGCCGATGCAAACAGTTGTGATTTTCGGTGGCTTGTCTGACAGCACCCCCTCTTCTAGGGACATCGTAGCTTTCAGAAATGTAGTCCCTTCATACCCAGGTCACTGTCCTTATGACATTCCATGTAAACTGCCCAATGATCGACAAGCCAGTCTGTTGTCTTACACCAAACTCTGAGACTGGAGGAGGCCAGGGTAGGGCTACATCCATATGCAAAGACGTAAAGGACTTTTTCAAAGGATTCCTTATCATGTGTGGTGAGGGATGTCAGCTCCACCACGGTCAGACAATCTGCCCTGTAAACAGCTCTGGGTGAGAGGAAGGGCATTTCTTCTTCACACACTTCTGTGGTTTCCTTCCCAGCTCTGTCACTCTGTCAATTTCCAGTAGCCATGGGGCACTTGAATTGTGATTAAATTGTAGCTAACCTCAATTATAATATTGATGGAGGGAAAAGTCCCAAGGGTACTGAAAGGAATCGTGTGTTCTGCAGATGACCGAGAACAAGTCATGTTTATAAACATTACAGGGTTTTTCCATCGTCTTCTCAAACCATCTCATTCAGGGAAGTGTTAGAGAGATGGGATTAGGGGGCTTCTGAATGGTCTCACTCACTTCTGTATGGTGGTGAGTCCAGAGAAATCTCCTTTCTACCCTACAGCTTTTCAAACTGTAGGTGTTTCAATTCTGCCTTGAAACCAATGTAAACCAAATGGCTTTCCTGAGGAAAAGGAGTGTGAGGAGAAAGGTCAGGCTGCTGAGGAGGACCCCTGAACATTTCGGTGCCCCCCCATCCCCTGTGGGGAATCCCTGTCTACATCCAGAGCTGAGGAATGTGTTACCTGAGAATTTCTGCCTTTGATGTCATCGGAACTCTGACCAGCTGCCTCAGTTTGGAGCCAGGGACCAGGTGCGCGGCCTGAGAGAAATAAGAAGGAGCTCACCATCTGCTGGCCCAGATCCACTGCACACACTGTGTGGAGCGACTGCAACTCAACCAGCGCTTAAACTGTCACAGAGGAACCCAGGGCAACGTGAGCCCATCAACCTGAGACCTTTGTCTTCTGGCACTGGAATGTGTGTTTCCAACCATCTTGGGTGTCACAGACCACGGGCATAGGGGAGTCCCGTGAAGTATGCTGTGTTCAGAACACATTGCTAAGGCCTGACATTTAAGTGCCCATGGGAGACTCCCAGTTACACATCTCCTGTCACGATTGCGAGCCGAGTGTGGTGCTGGGATGTTAACAATAAAAGATCTGCTGGCATAAACCAGGCTTCCATTCTGTTCCAGCTTGCTCTCTAAGATGTCCTGTCATCACTATGGCGCAAGTCACACAAGAATATACTGCCATAGTTAAGAATGTAAAGAATACAGAAAATTGAAAAGAACCAAAGTGCCTCTTACCTGGCATGTCTCCTCCAACCCCAATTTTCTATCTATGGTCACCATGATAAAAAGTCTGGGACAAATCTTTTTGGTGTATTTATAAATGCATGGTTTGGCTGGTCTACCCAAGTTTTCACTTTGTGTCCCAGACATTCCAGAACTCTCCCTTCAGCCAAGCGTTCTGAACCGTGTCACCAGGGTCTGTTAACGAATCCAGGTCATTAGGCTTTGCATGCAAGGCGCCTTAACCACTGAGCCATCTCTAGGGCATTTGGTAGGAGGCCCCCCCCCCGCCCTGCTGTTGTCAAGACTAGGGGTTAAATAGCCCTATCACAAAGTCCTCCCAGTAATCCAAGTTGATGTACTGCATCAAAAAGCAAGAGGGTTATTTATAAGAGTGAAAACCTGAGAATAAACTCTGTTTAACAAAAGGTTTTAAGGTGCTCTGGGGCTCAGAGAACCTCAGAATGTTTATAAAGATTTCATTTGGGGACACGAAGTTGCATCAAAATGAACAATCTCAATTAGTTTTCAAACTTATCATAAGCATTAGTAACAAACTAAATTTTTTCTCTTAGGTGGTAGGATTGCCATTTTCTCTAACACGAGAACTTTTCTACAGTGAGCATACATGTCACCATAAGACTAAATGCGCTCTTATAAAAGGGCTCTGAAACAGAAAATCTCATCAAATGTGCACTGTAGCTTTCATGAAAACGCATTTTAAATCAATGAGTGCACTTGTTAGAGAATAAAGATATTTTGGAGCAAATGACATAGGGGGTATTAGATTTTTCAGTAGTTTCAATTCAAGTGCAAAGACACTCATAGACAGCCTCTGATGGAGTCCACATAAGAGAACAGGCTTGGAAATTATTGTCCTGAGACCAGAAAGGCCTTTCGTAGGCCCAGGTTTCAGATCTAGCCTTTGCCACCACTGTGGCTGGGCAGGAATTCTTTGGTCTGTCTTGTGCACTGCATTACCAGCACCTCTGCTCTCTACCAACTGGGTTCCTGTGGCAGCTCTGTCATCTGTAACCACCCCAGAGGACCCCAGACACTGTTCACTGTTCCCACTTCAAAGCCACTGATAGGAACCAGGCTTCACCTGTATAAACAGTTCCCAAGAGCTTCCTTACAGATGGCCAGAAACGAGAGCAGGAGGCTGGAGGAGCAGCAGTCTCTCTTGTGACAAGAGACATTTCACAGTTGTTGGAAGTGAGTGGCCAGGATGTTGTTGGGGTTACCTGGGGTGCTCTGAAACCCAAGGTTCACCTTAATGGGATTTTCCCTGTGAGATATTAGGAGACTCTTCGAATTCAAACATGGGGCCATCCTGTGGACACAGTCTCTCCCACAGCTGTTCTTCCATGGGCATTTCACACTTGCTACTGCAGCTCACAGTAAGAGAGAGATTTTACACCCGTTCCCACCTCAAGTCCTTGCTGTGCAGGGCCACCTCCCCCTCATCCACTGACACTCATGAGGATGCCGAGGGGCTGGGTCTGTGTGTGTAAAGGACCCCTGTGCTTGGGTCAGGGCACAGAGGCTGAGCTGGGCTGGCATCCAGCCTGATTCGTCATGGGCCTTGTATTGGTTTGCAGGCACAGCCATGTGTTCATGTTAGAAAATCCACTTGGTAGACGAGCAGCAGGAGGAGGATGGGACTTAGGAAGCTCCAGAAGGGACTTACAGACTTGGCTGGCTGTGAAGAGAGGGTTCTTGGAGAACCTTCTTGTGAGCTGTGAAGTGGGACTGTGAAGGGGTGACCCCTATGCGGAGCTGACCTGTCAGTTCTGGGCCAGTACCAAGTGTCTAAGCCTCGTCAGGAAGTGATGAGAGGCAGCACCATGATACAGACACAGCTCACAGAACCCGAGCACTAGCCTCAGCTTTGCCACTAGCTGGGGACAGACACATGGACAGGCCACTTTCCTCTGCCTCAGTTTCTTCAGTTACATATAAAGCAATTGGGCTGGACAGCCCCAGAGGAAAGGAAGGACAGGTTCGACTAGACCTGAACCTTCAACATTGCACATCTAGTCTTTCCCCATCTTCCCATGATCACTGTCATAGTTGTTTTGTTTGTTTGTTTGTTTGTTTGTTTGTTTTTTGGAGATGGGGTCTCGCTCTAGCAAAGGCTGTCCTAGAATTCACTATGTAGTCTCAGGGTGGCCTTGAACTCACAGTGATCCTCCTACTTCTGCCTCTTGAGTGCTGGGATTAAAGGCGTGTACCACCATGCCCGGCTTTTTTGTTGTTGATCATAGTTTTGACAAGTATGAGAAACACCCACATTCCTTCCTTGACTACTATATTCCCTCAGTAATGAACTCAGCTCAGCCAGCCCCCTCAAGCGGTCATCCCCAACACAATGGGGGCTCACTTTTCTTCTGCTGCATGGACCAGAAACAGGCTAATACTATTCTCTCTCCCCGTATCCCTGTAACTTGCAATTTAAAGTTAGTTTCAAGGAACATTGAGAGCAATATGTATTTACTGAGAACACTTGGACAAAATAGAAGAGAAGACAATGAAAGTCATCCAGCATTTCACATCTGGGTGAAGCACATTTAATATTCTGACATATTTCTAGTCTCTTTCTGTCCAGGGAACAGTGTCTGGGGTCCTCTGGGGTGGTTACAGATGACAGAGCTGCCACAGGAACCAAGTAGGTAGAAAGCAGAGGTGCTGGTAATGCAATGCACAAGACAGACCAAAGAATTCCTGCCCAGCCACAGCGGTGGCAAAGGCTAGATCTGAAACCTGGGCCTACGAAAGGCCTTTCTGGTCTCAGGACAATAATTTCTAAGCCTGTTCTCTTACATGACTACACCCTGCTGTGTGGCTATGCCGCCTCTTATTGATTGGTTCGTCAGTCGTTTTCAGTTTTGGATTACTACAGATTGTTCTGTCATGAATGTTTCCCTATATGTTTTTGTTTAAACACTAGTTTAATATTTGGGGTCTGTAACCATGAGAACTGATGGGTCATGCTGTAGTCTGGATGTGGAATGTGCCCCTAGAGCCTATATATTAAAAGCTTTGTCTCAAATCTGTGGGGCTCTTAAAAGGTGGTAGAACTTTGAAGAGGTGCAGACTAGTGGTAGGTCTTAAGTCATGGGCAGCATGACCTTGAAGTACATTGTGGGATCCTGGGATCCTCCTTTCCTTCCTTGCCTCCTGGGCTCCCAAGGGGAACAGCTTTGCTCTGATTCACCACAAGCCCATAGCAAGGGGTGCATTTGATCATGGCTGAAACCTCGGAAACTCTAAGCCAAAATAAAGCCGACCAGCATAGGTCAGGTCAGAGGGTTACTCTGTGTTTAAATTATAAAGGAACTTACTGAATTTAAAAATATCCTCACAACAAAAAGAACAGACACCACCTGCAGAGTGGAGGTCATGCATGTGGTGATCTTAAGAACTAAGCATTGGGATATTTATGCCTGTGTGTGCACGTGTCTGTGTGCTGGAAAGACAGAGGATGAAAGCAAGAGGAGGAGGAGGAGGAGGAGGAGGAGGGCAAGCATGCCACCCCCCAGCATGAGAACCCTGCCATCTGACAGAACAGGTTTCTAGACCATACGGGGAAACCAGGGCAATAGTGTATGAAAGGAAACTAAGGAGAAATGTAACCCGTCTGGCATGGCCCTAGCTGACTCACTTACTAACATTACCAGCTTCTACTTTCTGTCCCACAGGGTGGCAGAAACATGCTCATTTAACTGTCAAGAGGCCACTGGAATATTCCATGTCCCCTGAGGCCACATCAGGATATATCTGCGCTTATTTTTAAAATCCTGACTGCCCTTTCCAGTCTGTGGGACATCAGTTCATTTCATAGGTTTTTGGGTGTGTTAAATATTTTTATTTATTTACAAGCAGAGAGAGAGAGAGAGAGAGAGAGAGAGAGAGAGAGAGAGAGAGAGAGAGAGAGAGAGAGAGAGAGAGAATGGGCATGTCAGGGCCTCCAGCTGCTACAAACAAACTCCAGATGCAAGTGTCCCTTTGTGCTTCTGGCTTTACATGGGTACTGGGGAATCAAACCTGGGTTGTCAGGCTTTGAAGGTAAACACCTTAACTGCTGAGCCATCTCTCCATCCCTTTTGGATTTTTTACTGTTCCTTTCTGAGCAGCAGATTACTTTCAGCATGGGTACTAATGTGATATTATGAAACAGAAGGGAAACTCAGGCTATGCCTCTCAGGAAGTTCTGTGGGGTGGTGGGGCCAGACTTCCCTCCCATTCTCAGGCATGGCTGGCATTCTGAGGACATTGGCTAAACACTTAAGCCTTATCTTTTGGTAAGAACAAGACACCACAGTTTTCATCTGTCTGATACCCAAGTACATTTTCCAAGATGGGATTGCATCATGCTACTCTTCAAGGACAGGGCCACAGGGTGCTATCACTGGCATCTCCCAATTTGAGCCCCAGCCAGGCACCTTAGGCCCTGACACACTACAGGGCACTTGTGGTTCGCAATGCACCAGCCTTGTCGAGCTCTCTCCTGATTTCCCACCAGGGAAAATGTGGCCTTTGCCCTAGGGCTTCAGATCTCCAAACTGCCTTCATGCCCACGCCCGCGCCCACCTTGGCACCCTCAGCCTCTAAATCATTAAGACACACAGGTCATTTCTCACCCATCTGTCTGTGTGCATGATGAGCTCAGTGTAGAGCCCTTACTTCTTACTGCGCCTACTGGTACTCACAGGGTGCCACCAATTCATGAGTGTCTGCTGTTCTGAGCATGGATGCCAGGCAGGCACAGCATGTGTCTTCATCTGTGGTCTGCATGGTCTAGTGGAGCCCCAAAGGGGTGTGTTTTCCCTCCTCCCCTTTCTCTCCTCCCAGAGCAATGACATGCACACAATTCAAAAGATACCAGGTGCCTCTCTCTAGAGCAGGTCCCACAGCCTGCAAAGAGCTCAGAGCTTAGCACCCCTGTCCTCAATAGAGAAGCCCCACCTACTCTGCTCCCAGGAAGCAGAGTCCTGCTGAAGGGACTTTACCAGGCTCCTCTGCAAAGACAGGGCCACTGATCCTGGTCCTGGGCTTCTGGTCTTGAGCTAGCCCTCAACACACGTTTGTTCATGTACTACAGACGGTTGGTACTAGAGCCTCATTTTCATGGTCGGTAGACATACATCCAACCTTGCAGTGTATTATTGGCTCTGTCCTCTTCTCTGCTTCCTGCTTTATTGATGGGCTCCACATTGTGCTCTCATTAGTGAATGCTAAGTAGCCCAATACCACTGTGTGGTCAGCCATCTGCCCCTCAGTTTTCCCTGGCTTCCTGAGGGGCAGGCTGCCAGCCTCCTCTTCACTTGACCATGGAAGGCAAGTGAAGGCCCCTCTCTGTGCTTGCCCACACAATGGAATCACAAGGAGGCACTTTCTGGTAGGCCAGGCATTGAAGAGAGTTGGTAGCCTTCAGACTCGCTGACATCTAGGTGGCAATTGAATATTCTGACTAGATGCAGCCCAGCCTCCAGAAGTCTAAAAAGTTTCTAGGTCATTCTTATGTGTGGCCTGAGAACCATTGGTTTACAAATATTTTTCATTTCATGGTTTTCCGGATTCTGAAGGGGGTAGGGAGGAGTTCCAGTTCTTCCCCTGTTATCAAGGTTGAGTCTATGTTCTATTTCCCTGTGGTTTGGGTGTTTTGTCTCTTAAAGTCCCAGGAGTCTGGTGTAGTGGCATAAACCTTTAATATCAGCACTTAGGAGGCAGAGGATTATGGTGAGTTCAAGGCTATCCTGAGACTACACAGTGAATTCCAGATCAGCCTGGACTAGAGCAAGATCCTACCTCGAAAACAAAACAAAACAAGCCCAGGAAGGTGAGGAGTGATGGTGCATGGCTGCATGGCAAGTTTAGGCATCTGAATCTGATACCTGCTTACCCTTGTGCTCTGATATCTATATATATATCTATATATATATATATATCCTCCAAATCCTTAGGTATTGGGACAATTAAATGTCCTAAAAAAACTTGGCCAGAGTGCACAATGCTGCCTCCCACAGTGGGCAGTCAGACCACTGTGCTATTCCTTAGGGGCTCTGGACTTTGGAAGTTTGGGAAAGGTGGGGAGTCTTCAGGGTGGCACTTACTTCTGGGGACCTTGCTGGGGTAAATCTTCTGGGAAGGTTTGTATTCATCCGGAGGGGGAAAGTCTTCCACAGAATGAAATGTGAATTTAGACTCGAAGTCATCTGTACATGGGAAATACAGAAATGGTAAGGTTTCTGCTGAGACCCAAGGGTGCTCATTCCCAGGAGCATACAGTTTATGCCAGTGAATACATTTCCATTTTGCATGTTCTGTGCAAGGGTTTTGATGATGGGCTATTTCTCCAGGGCATCCATCCACCTTTCAAAACTGCCTGCTTCGCTGGGATGAGGGGAAACCACACACACACACACACACACACACACACACACACACTTGCACAGTTTCAGTGCAGATGTCTTTCCTTTCTCTAATCTGAATCAAAAGCTGGATGGTGGGCCCTGGAAACATCCAGAAAGTGTCCAGAGAACGACATTTCACAGTCGGGAGGCTCACTTTCAGGCTGGCAGGCAGCCCCCCCCCCCAGGTGTGCGCCCTCACCGATGATGTGCAGGCTTCCATTCCGCAGCTGACCTCCGGGTTGTTGGCTCTTGCTGGAAAGCTCTGTGGTGGGTGATCTTGCAGGCGGTGCTGGGGGTGGGTTCAGCTTTCCCCCACTGGCCCCTTAACAAAGAAGAGGGCAGTCATTCAGGAACAGGAGTGGGGTGCTGGATGCTATAACTGTATGGGAGGGGCTAGATGTTTAGACGGTCAGATACTGTGCACCAAACAGAACTGTGATTCAATTCTGTGTGTGTGTCTGTGAGACAGGTTGGATTGAAAGGACTGAATCACAGTTCTCCAGGTAGCATAAGGAACACAGCCTCCTCAGCTTCCCCATCTGTAAAATGGGAATACTTCCTAGGGTCATCAAAAGGCTAGAATGTGTTGACTGCATAAGGTAAGCACTCAGCCAACCTTAGCAGTGGTGACAGGCTGTTTTCTCCAGTCAGCTGGACCACCTGCCAAGATTCAGACTTTGAATCCAGTGCAGTGGGGTGGGGATGATTCAGGCTGGGAAGCAGACAGATGTCGCCTGGGCTAACCTTAACCCCAGACCTAGGAAACAAGCTACACCCGTCTGCTCCTACCCTAGGAGATCTGGAGTAGGCACACTGGAGACTCAATACGTCTTCTCCTGACCTCACCCAGTGCTGCCAGAGCCGGGTCATGTGCCACATTTTACAAACTAGGGGGTCACAGAGAGGTCCAGGGTCATACACCTAATGGCAAGAGGACGGAGGGCAGAATCCCTCCGGTGCCTCCTGCATGAGCTGGGACAGGTCTCCCAGCCCCCCACTGGTGAAACCAACACCTCCAACAGTGAGGTCCCTGGGGTGGGGGGTCAGGTCCTCAGATGTAGGCTGCTTTACCTGGGCCTCGGCGCTTCTTCTGCTGCAGTGCCTGGGTGCCCAAAGGGCCTGGCGGAGTGGTCAAGGCCGGCGCGCTGGCGTTCTGCGCCTGCGCCGGGAAGTTGGGGGACTTGGGGGGCAGCGGAGGAGGGGCTTCGCTATTAGTGCCAGGCAATAGGGGCGCCCTGGGGAAGCCGGGGACGCCCGGGGGGGGCGGGGGAGGCGGCGGGGGCGGCGGAGGGGGAGGCGGCGGCGTGGGGGGCTCCCGCCCGTCCTGCGCGGGGCTGGGGGGCTCGGCCTGGAGCCCGGGGTGCCCGCAGGGCGGGAGGAGGGGCAGCGGGGGCGGGACGGGCGGCAGGTGCAGGGGGGCGAGCGGGGGCCTCGCGGCCGCGGCGGGCGGCAGCGGGGGCGGGGTGGGGGGCAGCGGCGGGGGCGGAGGGGCGCCGGGGGTCCCCTTGGCGGGCGGGCCGGGTGGGGACCCGGGCGGCGGCGGCGGCGGGGCGGGCACGCTGGGGCGCGGAGGGACCGGCCTGGCCGCGCCGGGCGCCTCGGGGGCCGTGCCCAGCCGCGGGGAGGCGGGGGCGGGCAGCGGGCCGCCGATGGTTTTGGTGGGAAGCCTGGGAGAAGGCGCTCGGGAGCCAGGGGCCTGCCCTGCCTTGCCACCTGGAAGGGAGACACTCGGTTAGCTGGGCAACGGGTGGCACCCGGGACGCTCTCACGCGTGATGTCAGGGGCTGCGGGGTTCACTGCTGCAAGCCCCCCCCCCGCGTCTGTCCTACCTGGAGCTGTCCCCCAGGTCAGTCACAAGAAATTTATTTCCCCCCCTCTCTCTTTCTGTCTCTCTGTCTCTAGCTCTCTCCCTCTCTCTCTCTCTTTTTCCTCTCTCTCTCCTTTCCCTCTCACTCATATGCCCAGTTTATGGGCTGAGGACAAAAATGGCCCCAATCACCCTAAACTCTTTGGGTGTCATTGGACAGGTCCTGTCATTCAAGAGGGCCACTGTTCCCATCCTGGCTTCCAGCCGGCCTGGCCACTTGCTTTGAGTCAAGAGGATGAGGTAGGACACAGCATTTCCTAGACTTGGGAGTGAGGTCCTGGCCGCACTTCCCAAGAATCAGCCTCAGAGACTTTCTATACATCTTGCTTTTTTCTTGGATCTGTTATGTGCTACAGACACGTCCACGTGCATGGGACAGACTATGTGGCTCAGAGTACATCAGTTGCATACAGCTGGGGCCCCAGACATCGGGGAAGTAGAATTCCAAGTGGTTGTTTGCAGATGCTGGAGGAAGCATGGTTGAGAGGGTCCTACATTGCCAAAGGACAGCATTGCAGGTTAAATACATGGTTGTTTAAAGTTTTAATGTTTTGTGCCTGACGGATACAACCATGGAGATCCATTACAACTCATGCATTGGTAATGGGAGTCCACATCATCACAATGTCAGTTATGATTGGCATCTTCTGTCTGGTACTCTGCAGTCTAGGCCACTCAACAAGCCACTCTGTGGTTACTAAAATGGATAAGTTAAAGTTTCTGGAGAACAGTTCTCTGCTTTGGAACCTTCCGGCGTTGACATTCGTGAATATGAGATTTCTTCTTATCTGACTGCTCATGAATGATGTGTCACTGGCCTGTTGGCCCTCAAGGGAAGACCACAAGGTCACCTGTCTGAATTCTTCCTTACCTGCTGCATCCCTCTGCCCTGCTGGTCGCAACACAGGAAAACCACCAGCAAAGAGATCACCGAGGGCTGGGGGTGTGTTCCCTCCTCGAGAGGGGCCAGAGCCACCCCCATCTTTGTTGGTTCCTTTTGAGCCTTCAGAGGAGAAGCAAAAAGATGAGCATGTGGGCAGCCTCCCACTGTCCCCTCAAGGACACCCACTCCACACCTTCCCCATACACCCTCTGCCTTGATCCCCAGCAGATCCTGGTGCCTGGATGTCTGCTACCTTCTCCAGTCCTGCCAAAGTGCTGACCATTTGTGGCCAACCACCTGAAAAGTGGTCAAAAGAACCTGAACACTGTCACTTGGTGGATGCCCATAAAAGAACTGGCACATCCTGCAAATTAGAAAGTCCAAAGTAGATGCAGATCTGGTCTAGCTTCAACTTGGCATTGGGAGGTATAGACAAAGAAAACTGTGGGCTTAATTCAGTCATGTTAATTTCCTATCCGAAGCACTGATCAGAACCTCACATATGACCTGAAGGTCTACAGTGGTCTATGGTTTGGACTTCTCCCTGGCTCCCTAGCTCTCAGGCTCTGAGCTGCTCAGCTTTCCTACACTTTTTCTGCATGGGACAGAAAGTTCAAAAGCCCGTATGTCACTAACCCCAGCCTTCCAGGTATGGTGATTACCAACCACAGAAATTCAGAAGATAGTCAACTTAGATAAAAATTTCTGATTGAAAATATTGATAACCTGAAGCTAATATGTAGACAGTAGTTAGGACACAGTACTCAGTGGTACTTGAAAGTGGCCAGGATATACTGAATATTAATATATACTACTGACTCCTCAGAGGGACTGGAAGTGGGTGTTCTAAAATAAAATGAATTAATCTGCTAATTGAGCTTAACCAATTAGACAATGGGTCTAACCAGAAACTAATCTTTATTATAGTCCATGTTGAAATTGGTTCTTTTAAAAAGTGTTGATCCTAATGTGTTAACACATATAATTACTGATACTGAGATTCAATTATAGGTTTTAGGACTATCTTTAAGAAAACCATCAATGTAAGTACATGAAGACATAGGAATATCTATACTACCATTTCAACCTTCAACAATCAAGACCAAAGTAACAAAGAACTTATTAATTATCTTCTTCATTTTGCAGATGAGTAAACTGAACCCTGGGTTGGGGGTATGGGTCCAGTTCAATGGGACAGCATGTGTCTAGCATACACGAGGTTTTGGGTTCAATGTGTAGTGTCAAAATCCAAAGTGAAACAAAACCAAAAACCAGTGAAGAAAGGAAGAAGTTGTGTAATTTGCCCGGCAGCAGAAGCAGACCACATGGGTTGTTTGACCCAAGCCCCGCTCTCCTTTTCCTCTATCATGCTCTGCCAGTCACAAGTCTGTAACACAGACTCTGAACACAACCTTGCCTTGTGAAAAACAAAACAAAAACTGCTTTTTTTTTTGAAAGCATCAAGAACTTTTTCTATCAGTGAGTTTTATGATTATGTTGACACAGGGTAAGTGATCTTTAAAATTCCCCAAGGGATACATAAAATGTGATATATTCACCCAATGAAATTGTGGGCAAAAAGACCTGAGTTACTGATACATGCTACAACATGGAAAGAACTAGAAAATGTTATGCTAACTTAGAGGAGCCAGTTAGCATACATGGCAAAAGGCCATATATGACACAATTCTGCTCCTATGAGATATACAGAATAAAAAAACTCTATAGAAGTGGGGTGGATTAGTGGCTGCTAGGGGCTAGGAAGACTGGAGAGCCCCTGCTAACAGAATGAGCTTAGTTCTGGGGAGATGAACAGAAGAGGGATAGATGCAATAGCATTGTGAGTGAATCAAATGTCATTGAATGAGACATTCTATTTTAAATTTATTTGCACACACACATACACATGTGTGCATGCCTGTGTGCATGGGCACACCAGGGCCTCTTGACACTGCAAAACAATGCCAGATGCTTGGGTGTCTGACTTATGTGGGTTGCTTGGGAACTGAACCCAGGACAGGCAGATTTTGCAAACAAGCATCTTTAATGACTGAGCCATCTTCCCAGCCATGAATGGGAAATTTTATGATGGTAAAATGGTGAATTTTGTTCTATATATTTTATTTCAATTAAAAGAATATTATCCAACATGCCTCTGTTTTTCTGTTTGTGTCTTGTTTTTGCTGTTTGTTGGGATTTAAAAAGTGATGAAAATATGCTGTGTTCCTCTGGTTCTTTTGGACACTTAGCCTGTCTCTTAAGCAGGTCTGAGGTGGCCTGCAGGAGTGCTGATTCACAAATGCAGCCCAGCCAGGTGTGTCTACACATCTGTCCTGCCCTCACTCTTGGTAGGCTCCACAAAGCTGCTCACTTACTCTCAATTTGTGGGGCACTGCGGTCATTGATCTGAGTGACTTTTCTCAGGCGAGTTCCTTGTTGGATGTCAGCCAGTAGCGCACTCCGACCTTTGGGATCTGCCTTTCTCAAGCTGGAAGTGTCTGTGCTAACCTGTAAGGGGATAAGAGGGATTTGGCTGTAATCAAATACAGCATCTACAGATACACAGAAGATCCTATTTGCTGGCAGTTTCTCTTGCCCTAGTTTTGCCTTTCTCACCCCATTCCTAAGGCTAATTGTACTGAGGCAATTACTACAGGTCTTAGGGAGACTGACTGGTGACCTGCCCCCAAACCTTTCTCCCTGGGACATAGACCGACTCTCAGAGTTCCCATGCCAAGTGCCCATCTTGTAAATCAGGTCCTCACAGTCCTAAGGAGACCTAAATCGAAGCTCCACCAAAGCACCTGAGCTTCTACCTGAACATACCTGGTCCCTGTTCACAGGTTCTGAATGAGTAGCTTGCCTGTTGTCCCCAGGACACCCAGACTAAGTCCTTAGCAGAACCCCAACTTGCTAACAGAAGCCACTCTGTGCCCTCTTGACTTAGGACTATCCCCGGAAGTACTGAGGTCTTGTTCAGTCCTCCCGCTGGGTCCCAGGTTACCCAATGTGGGCCATTACATTTCTCATCTGAAGCAGATTGAGGCTGTAAGGGCTGGTTTTGAGGGAGGTATTGTGTCCTTGTGATCTTGGAGTAAAGCAAGAGAGTGAGGAAGCTCAAGAGAAACTGGCCCAAAGGGGTCAGAGAATTAGGGAGAAAAGGTGCAAGGATCAGATCTCGTGATCAAGTGATTACTTGCTCTGTGCCTTGGCACACTACATTGGTCCTCCAATGATCTTAGAGATTGACAGGACCTTGAACTTGGCCTCTTTTCACACAGATGAAGAAACCAAGGCCTGTTATAGGTTACAGGGCAGCAGTTCAACCCCAAATGGGCTGAATCCCGAAGGCTGGGTGATCAGCACTACTGATCAAGTACATATCTTGAGAATATGAGTTTATGACACTGTTCAGTGCTTCCTAAATATACTAGCACAAGAATGACCTTTGTTCTATGCCTACAGTTCCCTGAGATCCAACTGTCACTCCCACATGTTAGAGTTTGGAAAATAAGGATAAGGAAGGAATTGTCCTAGGAGATACAGCTATGATGGTTTTCTATATTTAGGAATTTACAAAATTATTTATAGCTGGGCGTGGTGGCACACACCTTTAATCCTAGCACTTGGGAGGCAGAGGGAAGAGGATCACCATGAGTTCGAGGCCACCCTGAGACTCCATAGTGAATTCCAGGTCAGTCTGACGTAGAGGGAGACTCTACCTTGAAAAACCAAACAAAAAAATTTATTTATTTGTGTATATGTGTGTGTGAGTGCATGCATGCCACAGCATACATATGGAGGTCAGAGGACAATCATGAGGTGTCTGTACTTGGAGAAAGGGTTTCTTGCTTCTGTAAACTAACACAAGTCTAGCTCACCTGAGAGCTTCAGATTCTTCTGGCTCCAACAGGGTTCCCATTGCTGGAAGCCTGTTAGGATCACAGATATATGTGCCATTTCACATCCAGCTCTATGTGGGTGCTGGGGAATCAAACTCTGGCTGGCTGGCTGGCTTGCAAGCACCTTTAACCACTGAACCCTCTTCCCAGCCCCCACAGTTAGGAGGCCTGTGTCATGCAAACTTAGAGATGATTAAACACTTCTCAAAGCAAGAAACACTTCTTAATCCTTCCTCTCTAGGGAATACCATGTGTCTTCAGGTTTCAGTTTGAACATGGTCATCTTGGAGGTCCTTTCTAAGCCAAAATTTAAATAAAGCCATGCATTGCTCTCTCTCTTGGAGTGTCATGGTCCTTCTTCCTCAGTTATATTTATCTACCTTTCCGTTGTGAATGGTTTTCATTTGTGGCTATGAGTTTGATGTTCATCACTCAGGACTCCCTATCAGCAAAAGATTCTGTTTGTTTTGTCCATCAGTATATCCCCAAAGAGTAGAACAGGACCCCAGTAGGCTCAAAACTATTCACTGATGAGTAGATGAGTGAGTGACTGAACCAGATTCAGTCATCCAGCAAGACAGTACCCTTGCTCACCAGGGCATGCACATGTGCTAGGGACACAGCCACACACTGCAAGGAGTTTCTCCACCCTAGAATCCAGCACATGGCTGGGCACTCACTGCTAGCCACAGAGAGGAAGACAAGAGAGTTTACAGAGGGCCACGTGGACCAGGCTTCCAGGAAGACGGGAGGTCTTAGGTGGTCCCTGGTATGGAACTGAGAGGTGCAATCCTTGCTATAGTCAGAAAAGAAGAAGTTGATTTTGGTACTAAAAACTCACGTAGCATCACAGTCTAGAGACAATGACCACCATGGTTTTGGACTGAATGTGATGACTTCACATTTTCACTGGCTGACTCTATGGCTTGGGTTATGAATCTTACCTGGATGTGGAAATGCACAAACTTCAAAGTAAGTCCCCATTGCCTGGAAATGTGCTTTTGGAGCCCTTGGGAGGGATTTATGGTCAACAACGCATTCGTGAACCAGGGTCCCAATACTAATTCACTGAATATATTTAGAAATTGTTGGAATGCATTTCTAAGTGTAGATGTATAATAGGCTATTTTCTACATAGCATAGTTTTTGAATGGCCTACATAATTCATTAAAATCAGGAATCATTTTATGCTGCAGAGCTTAAGATTTTAAAAGTCAGCTTTCATTTTATAAATAATTGATGACTAGAATAAAGTATGAAAAAAGGTATTATGATTCTTGTATCCAGCTCTATGCTGCTGGGATGAACCTCCAAACCAGACATAGTTTATAGGAGAAATGGGATTTAATTAAAGCTTACAGATCCAAGCAGAGAGAAAAACCACCACCAACACCCACAAAACCAAGCACACTCAGGCAGCCGAACAGCAGGGAATCCAGGCAGAACTCAGAGCTCTGTACATACCTTAGGCTAAAATTCAGATACGTCCACAGTGACACCTGAGGGTTGGACCCTAGGATCCACCCACAGTGACATCTCCTCCAGCCAGGAGGACAAAAGCTTTTAATAAAACTCTTGAATCTATTTGGGAACATCCATTCAAACTACCAAAATGACCAAGGGGGTATCAAAATGCCCATATAAATTTGACATTACAATCTCAGGTATGTATGATGACCAGGGATATTGGACAGGAAGTGCTTAGTAATTCTCTTCCCAAGTATTAGACAGCAATGAATGTTGTCACATAACTATAGTGGCCTTGGGGAAGATGAAGGCCTGGAAGGAGCATTTTTTCTATTTACAGAAGTACTTGGACTGGCAAAAAGTCCTTTTCCCTACCACCCTGGAAGAAGGGCCATCTCACCCCCTCCAGACTCCCTTTCCTGTTTCTTACTGAGAGGGGCCCACCTCCTGGACCCTGCCCATTGCAGATGCTTCAGGGGAGGGCTACAGAGAATGATGCACTTAAATAATGGTTTTGATTTTGCTGTTCACTTAGCACATGCCCCAGTAAGGTCCTGGTGATGCTACATGACTGACCTGCAAAGATCCGCCCCCTCCCAGCAGCAGGAGGACATCAGGTTCCCAACATACAGGTCTGTACCAAATGTCACCCTCCTCCAGTGTCCTCTAGAGGGCTCTCCTGAACCTGCCAGCAACATGGACCCTTCCTACCCTCTCCTGTCTGTGAGCCAGGGAAGAATTACTAACTTCTGCTACAGTGGCCATATATATACTTAGGCTTAATGGGTTTTAGACAAAAGGACATATTCATTTGCTTGTTGAAGATCATATTACACAAGGACAGCCATTTTTTCTCCATCTAGAATATTTGTCAACAATTAAAAAAAATCCTAGGGCTGGTGAGATGGCTCAGCGGTTAAAGCATTTGCCTCCAGTGCCTAAGGCTCCGGGTTCAATTCCCCAGGACCCACATAAGCCAGACCCACAAGGTGGTGGCCCTGGTGTGCACTCTCTCTCTCTCTTTATCTCTCTGCTTGAAAATGAATAAATAAAATATATTTTTTAAAAAGAAAGATAACATTAAAAAATCCTACAATCCTGGGAATTCTGGTTACCATGGTTACGGGATGAGGAACCAGAAGGGGAGATATTTGCTCAATGTTTTATTCTACGCACATCCTGATCGTTGGCAACTTTACTAAAAATGTAATCAAGAAAGCAAAAGCAACCTCAGACACTTTTCCCATGGAAAATAGATGCTCCAAGAAATTTTTCAACATGCGTGCACAATAAAACATGACTTCCAAGGTCATTCTTGTTCTTTTGTTAACAGTGTTGTTGAGTGTGAAACTCGGCTGGATCCCACACAAAGCTTTGGTCCACGCAGTTCGCCTACAACAAGCTTCCAAAGAAGTAGCCCAAGATTGTACAAAGATGCGCAGTAGTTGAAACTATGGGCACCCGAGTCCATCTCTTTGGATGTATAGGCTGAAAACCTGAAGTGAGTCACTAAGACTAAAATTAACCCAAAGCAAATGACAGCTGGCACCGAGCCAAGGGTGGGAATGGAACTGGGGAGGTGTCTGCCCTCTGCCCTCGATGTCACACCGTTCATTTCCTATGATTTATTAGTTTTAGTTAGTGTATAAAGTAATAGGTTTCCTTATGACATTTTTACGCATGCTTCATTCTTTTTCTTTGGCTTTATATGATCTTTAAAAAATTATTTTAAATTGGCAGAAAAATGACATGTAGGTTTCCTGTACAAGATGACTGAAAATACATCTACATTAAAGATGGGCAAACCGAGCTAATTAACACCCATCTCTCACCTAGTCTTTTTTTTTTAATATTTATTGTCCATAATGAGTTACATTATTTAGTGGGCAAACCATGCGTTGTTATCCCGACTTCCCCACTTCCCCCCCTCCCCATCCCTGATCAGTTGTACTAGTCTTTTTTTTTTTTTTTTTTGGTTTTTTGAGGTAGAGTCTCGCTCTAGCCCAGCTGACCTGAAATTCACTATGTAGTCTCAGGGTGGCCTTGAACTCATGGTGATCCTCCTACCTCTGCCTCCCGAGTGCTTTTTTTTTTTTTTTTTTTTTTGAGGTAGGGTCTTGCTGTAGACCAGGCTGACCTGGAATTCACTATGTAATCTCAGGGTGGCCTTGAACTCCTCCTACCTCTGCTAGGAAGTACATACTTCATTCATATTCCTCCTCCTCAATCGCTCCTCTCCCCTTTCCCCCTGGTCCCCCGCCTACATGTCACATACATTAACCTCTTTTTCCTCTTCCCCTAAGATCTCTTCTTCCCCTCTCATAATTCTCTTTCTAGTTTCATGAATCCCATACATATAAAAATTAAAATCTATGATCAACATATTAGAGAAAACACCAAGTATTTTTCTTTCTGAGTCTGGCTTATTTTGCTCCACGGAATGATTTAAGACTTCCATACATTTTCCTGAAAAATGTCAGGATTTCATCTTTCTTTATGGTTGAATAAAATTCTAATGTGAACATGTACTGCATTCTGTTTATCTATCCCTGTCGATGGGCATCTGGCCACACTTCCATCATTTTAAAGCAGTCTCCAACGTGGCTACTAAACCTAAAATAAATGCACAGGTTTCTAAGTACATACACCCTCATCACCCCAACTCTCAGCCTACCCCAGCCTTCTCAAACTTCGGGGCAGAATGATGTCAGCAGTCAGGGTCACTGTCAAGTCTGAATCATAAAGACAGCTAGAATGGCATGTCTCCCACCTGCTGACATCATCTTCCTATAGAACCCTGGGAGTTTGGGATCCAGAAAAGAGACGGAAATATCCTCTGAAGGTGAATGAACTCTCCCATCAGGTCTGACACAACGTTCTCTGCACTTGAACGTGCCTGAGTTGTGCTGCTCCAGAGTGAGGCATGTGTGAGCTCATAGTTTCATGTCTCAGGTTTAGAAATCCAAATTGCAATCCAAATCCATGAGCAAAAGGAATGGGCCCACTGATCTCCTTTCTGGAAGCTCCATGGCCTAAACCAGAATGTACTGGCCCCATGCTGCCTCTCTTGTCTGGAGATGAGGCAGCATAGGGCGTGCAGCCCACAGGTGAGGCTGATCTGTTCCTTAGACCTAGAAAAGGTTATCTCATCCAGGGTACAACTCTGATGATGGATGAGGCATGACCTCTGTTCCCCAGGTCCCAGAGGTCATCTCAGCCTCTTCCCTTTTAACATTCCCAACAGCCACCCCTTCACACACGCTGGCTTGTTCCTGAGGATCACTCTGGGACCCGATTCCTTTCCATCCCTGGGATGCTGTCATAAGGCTAGCCACCATCACCTGCTCTTCCTGCCTGCTCTTTTGCCTTCCTCCACACACAGCCACAGTGATCTTTATAAGACGAATGCCACTTCTCATGTCAGTCCCTCCAGAAAACTCTTCTCTGGCTTCCCAGTCCTCTCAGAACACAGTTCAACTCCAGTCCTATTGCACAAGGCCCTTGAGCAACGAGTCTGGGGTTTCCATTGCATAATGGAGCTCCCCTCCAGACCCTGGCTTGAGTTTTACACTTGTTTCCTGGAAGTCTTCTAAGGAGCCTCCAGTTGCTGGAAGGCAGATGAAGAGCCACATCTATGTTCCCAGAGCTATGTACTCACCCTCTCATGAGCACCTGCCACCCAGATCATGTCCCTCCACTCACAGCATGCAGCGCCTTTCCCTCTCACTCGGAATAAAACATTCATGTTGGTGCTGCGCTTGACTGCACCCCGCCCCCACTCTCCTCTGTAAGTGCCAGCACTGTCCTACCTGAACGAGGTTATGAAGCAGTGTCCTGTTAGTAACTATGTGGTTTTCTCTGCTGGCTTCTCTCTACTAGCCACCAGCAGCTTTATGAACTATTTATACATCCATTTTATAAGCAAAAATAGCCATCATGGGCATTTAAAGATATATTTTTGTCTGAAATCCAGCTCTCCATCAATGTGTTTAAATCTGTGGCTCTGGGTTAGTTGACTCCCTCATCCTTAGCACTGATGGTCCTGTTCGTACATGTCTCACATCCTTTTTTTTATTTCATATTTTTCATTTTTCACTCTTTCTATCCCCAACATTTATCTCCACTTTTCTAATAATTTTCTACTGCAAGGACTTGGGCATGACAATTCAACAATGGTTTCTAAATGTAAGAACTGAAGTTCTAGCTTGTGACTGATTGCCCACCCCCTTCACCACGTGCTGCAGTGACCTGCCCTCCGCTCTCCACCAAAGCGCCTGAGGTTGCCTTCCCACAGGTGGTCTTCCTATACTAGTCATCCTTTTATCTGCTCAGGGTGTCTCCCCTCTTCCTCCCTTCCTACTATTCAGCCCCAGCTTGGACGACTGCCTCTTCCCCATGCTCTCTTCCCAGCCTCCCCACTCCTTCCAGACAGCCAAGTCTCCTTCTTCAGCATACCTCGAGAGTCTAACAATGTACTATGCCAACTCGCAACTAAGCCCAACTAAGCCTTTCTTTGTGTGAGCCATTCTCTCCTGCCCAAGCTCATCATTTGTGATTCTCTAAGGCACCATTCATATCTCGTCCCATAGTATCGCTTTTCAAATTGGTCTTCGTAATCTGATTCTTGAGTGAATATACAAAGCTACGGTTCATCTGTTATCAGAAAATGCAGCATTTTTTGTTGGATGCGCTACAGCAGCAATAGTTTTGGAAATGAACTCTGTTTACACTTGATCTTAGCCAAAAGGCCGAGAAGCGATGGAAATGAACTCTGTTTAAACCAGACCTCTTTGATACGGCCACCCCTAGGCTTGTCTGTTCCCAAAAAGGATGTAGATGTAGGAAGAAAGCTGCCATCCTTTTAAAAAATATATATCTTTATTGTCAATAATTAGATACATTGTATGAGCAAATCTTGTGGTGTTACCCCCATGAGCTGCTGTCCTTTGAGGTTATTCCTGATTCTCCAAACGGTCCTCTCCCTTTCTACCCTGCAGCCACTTTAAATTCAATTTCCTATCACTTTCTTCTTCAATGATGCCAATATCCCCAGGATTTAAGACTAAATTTTTAATTATGAGAAAAGTAGATTTAAAAACATATGTTGGATCTGGAAAGAAGAATCTCATGCGTTATTAAAAAAAAGAGTTCAGGCTAGGAGTTCGAGGCATGGCACCAGGGATAGCTAAATAATATATAGTTCAAGCAGCATCTCAAAACCAGACAAGGTTCCTCACCTTCTCTTTCTCTTAGGCAAAAAAGTATTACCAAAATAAAACATCATCCCCTTCTTGGATGATTAATTTGCATATTAATAACAAGGCACCATGGTCCTCAATCCCAGCTCATTCCAGCATTCCCCCTTCTGTTGGCAGTGTCTCCCCATTCACCCAAGCTTGAAGCCCAAAGTTATCATGGTTTCTTCTTCTTACATGTGAAATAACCAAGTTTCCACAGACACTGGGCTCCTTCTCTCCACTCAACCATGCCTACATTGGCAACTCTGGAGTCTGCAGAAGGGAATTAACAAGGGGGCTGCAACATATAAACAGTAGCGGAAATCAAAAGGAGTGGGGAGACATTAGTGCATGGCAGCCATTGTCCCAAGTATCGAGTGTCTCAGCTCATTTCAAGGCCCTTGAGATAAGTCCCAGCAAGTCTAGCTCTCGGAACACCAAGCCGGCTAACCTTTTCTGTAATGACATCACCCAGGAAATGCAAGGCAGGCTTGTTGCTGGGACAACTGCCCTCTGGCAGGGTAGATGCCCAGGGGGTATGAGAGCCAGAGCAGGAAGTGGGGGGCAGGATGAGGAAAGTGCATCAGAGAAGGAAAAGAAAGGGCTGGAAGGGTGAGGGCTGGCAGAGCTTCTGAGAAGGCAGGGCAAAAGGAGTTTAGTGCTGGGTCTCTGCCAGGGCCAGGATGGACAGCCAAGGCTGAATGGCCAACTAAGAACAGCTAAGCCATGGCAGGAGTGCTGGGAGCGCGTCAGATGGAAACTGCATAGTAACCCTATGCTGTGCAGCTGATACCCTGGGCCGTTATTGATCCGCACCTGAAACTCCCTTGTCAGGTAACCCAGAGCCTGCTGTGCCCGCCCACCTTGCAGGTCCACCTCTGTCTTTCCAGAGTTGAGCCCTGTTCTCTCATGCATCCCCTTGTTAGGATGACACGACAGGGCTGCCCACACATGAAAGGTGACAATCAAGCAACCAAAAATAACCAAGAAAGACTCGAAAAGTTCCACAAGTGGAAGTTGTTTTCAAAGATGATAATGAAAATAGATTTAGGATTTTGTTTTCTCTCTCTCTCTCTTGCTATTTCTCTCTCTCTCTCTCTCTTGCTATTTCTCTCTCTCTCTCTCTCTCTCTCATAGTCACTTTGCCTTGGCATAGGAGTCCAGCAGAAACCTTGGGTCTGGACTTGATCAGGATTCTAAAGAAACAATGGCTCACAGCTTTGCCCAAGGAGATACCTGTGTGGTTCTCCTCCATGCCAGAATCTTCCTCTAAGCCTCTCCAGGTTGGGCCCATGAATTGCTGGATCTGGCCTGCAAAACTGTAACTTGTAACTCTCTGAGCACCCTTGTGACTCACTCCAGTTCTAGAGGCCCATCTATGAAGCATGCCACCCTTCCTTCTTGACTTGCACCCAAAGCATCCTTTGCTGGTTCTCAGGTGATCCTTCACCCTGCTCCCCTGCCCCACCAGTCTCTGTGGTTCAAACTCTCCACTCCCTTTGTTTTTCCTGGGTCACTGCTCCTGGTGCTGGTTGGGCTGCCAATGGCATCTTCGTTGTTGGTAAAGGAGGCAGCATGGCATAGTGGAAGGAGCCACGCTCCAGGCTTGGTTCTTTAGATTACCCTTCTGTTCTCACTGCGTTTTTCACTGAAGGAAGCAGCCAGGTCCAACTGGCCAATGGCCAATTGTTCTTCATAGATTGATACCCTAGTAAGCTCCTTCCATCAGTGGGAAATAACCCTTCCTCATAATAAAATGTGGGCTCTGGAGTCCCACCATCTTGAATGGGATCTTGGATCCACTATTTACTAGTGGTATGTCTAGGCAACTTCTCTGACTTCTTTGGGCCTCCATTTTCTCATCTGTACAATTTGGAAGAGAATAGGAACTACCACATAAGCTGTGGTAAGGATTACATGAGGTAATTCATAAATGAATTTAATGCACTTTGCTCTTAATATCAGTTCCCTCTATTAGTTTCCAACACACTCCCACCTTTTCCTGCTTTAAAGCCTGCATTCCTTGGAATAAATCCAGGGACCAAAAAAAGCAATCCCTAGGTGACAGCTGTGTAGCAGGTCTATGAAACATTAAGTTCAAGAGAGAATTTGACAAATTCTGAGAGGGAATTGGTGATGCTGGACGATGCTATGTCCAAAGAAGAGTTTGTCTCCACCTCACCCCCCCAAAAAAAAAACCCAAAATTAAACCAACTAACCAACCCACCAACCAACAAACAAAAAACCCAAAGAGAATCTGAAGCTCCAGAGGAAGGGGAAAATGGTCTGAGATAGACACTGACTTTGATCAATTAATAGAGGAAGAAGGGAGTTATTTGATTATAATGTTAAGAGTATGCTAGACTAAAGGTGAATTAAATTCAATTATATATTCTTAGTTCTGTAAGAAGAATATTATACTTTATAACCCTGAAAATACTGTTCTTCATGAATTCTCAACTTTTAGAGACAGTTTCAGAGATAAAGCAGGAAACAATCCCATATAGTTAACATCGGATGTGTTTTATGTTTAACTGTGAAGACACTAAGAATTCAGCAATATATGAAGAGACTAATACACTATAATGAGTGAAGGTTTTCTGGGTTTGTGATAGAGCATTATCTGGTTCTATATTGGCCAATCAATCAATATCAATAACGCTCATCAATACATACTCTAAAGAAAAAGTAAAATCAATCAATGAACAACTTTACTGGACCAGGAGGTACCATTTGCTAAGCAACTGGTTAGTATACGTTCTGGGAAGAATAAGCCTTCTGCAGGTATACCTCTCAGAGAACCATGGATGTCATGGCATGCTAGAATGACACCCCATTCCCCTTTCAGCAGCCACAACAGCTCACTGCACACACTGTATAGCTGGATCACTGCAAAACACTTCAGGCTGACTCTTTCACCGCCCTCTGGTTAAGAACCTACAGTGGCTGTGACTGGCTCAAATACACCATCTCCATGAAGTGCTTTCTAGAAACTCTCGTCTCCCAAATTATGTGCCAAATCTCCTTCTTAGACTATGGAAACTCTGAAGGGTCTTTAACATACTGATCCTTCCCAAACAACAACGGCACAGCTCTGTAACTGCAAACACTCACAAGACTTCCTACAACATGTTACACGTGTCTCATGTTCCACATATGTCTCAGGGTGACCTAGTCAGCCACACACTGCTGGGATGACTCTGCAAGCCAGGCACAGTTATGGGAGGAAAGGATTTACTGAAGTTATAGATCCAGGGAAAGTTCCATAATGGTGAAAGAGGCTGGCCCCCTTTCAGAGGTCCAAGCAGAGAGACAGAGAGAGAAGCCATCACCAACACCTCACATACACACACCAGCAAACAGCTGGAGGGGGGAGAGAAAGATTTCCTTCTCCTCAAGCTTTCTTACATCCTGCCCTCTATTGAGAGGGGTGCCCACTTTGGAGGAAGGGTTCACTCTGGAGGAAGGACCTCCTCCTTTAGTTAACCCTTTCTGTGAGCAACCTCAGAGATCCACCCAAGATTACTGTGGATTACTAAACAGCTCAAGTTGACAACAAAACTTAATCATAATGCATGGTAACCCAATCTGGGCCCGTGGGTTACTTAGGGGGTTGCAGCGCGCATCAACTCCCCGTTCACCCACGGGAGCTGGGTGAGCAGTGGCTTGGAATAGCTGTGAGCCAAATGAGAGATGAGATCCTCGGGAGAACACAGCAGTGGGCAATTCTCATTTTATTGATAGATATCAGTTGTTTTTATAGAGAAAAGTCAGAGGTGGAAGCATAGGAAGCAAGATCTGTGGGCATCTCATGAGTTTGATTGGTAGGGGCCAGTATCCTAATTTACATAGATAAATTGAGGGGGCTACGTGACTCTATACATGGATAGAATGGTGATGTTAGCAGAGGAAATGAAACCTTATTGTTTAGGTTTGTTATTTGCAGTTGGAATAAGTTAGGCTTTGAACTGCTTATCT
>PVHP010000962.1:0-35115 GCA_004024765.1 Zapus hudsonius | reverse complement strand
GGGGGCTGGAGTTTTCAGGATTGCTAAGATTTACAGGGGCCCTTGGACTTTGCCTCAACTTCCTTATCAGGAGGAGACTGTTCCAGAAGCCTGCCAGACTCAGCAAAACCCTACTTCCTCCATGCCCCATTAGCAGGGTACCACAACCCAAAAGGCACATGTCACTCCTTCCTTACTGGTTTATAATTTCAGTGACTGCTGCACACTCTTTTTGACTTTTCTGGCCTGTTCAGCACAATGCTGTGATCTAAAGTTCTGTATAAAGACAGTCTCGTGATGTTGCCCATTTATAGACTTATCTATAAAAGTGAAAAGCGATACCTAAAGTGAGTAGGTGACAAACACAAAGTGACATAAACGATTATGTTAAAAGGACAAAACAAAGGGAAAAAAATCAAGTAAGCTTAAGACTGGGCAGCACTCTCCCCCACGTACTATCCCATTCTCTATTTATTTAAACCTCTTTCATAAAGTTGTATTTCCTTTTTTTAGGCAAAGACTCAGCATATCGCTATCTGTATAGTCAAAAGGGAAAATATAAATAAATATATTTGTAAGAAAAGAACAAATTCTTCAATTCCTCCTTTATTGCCAAACTACAGCTAATGCTTTCACTGATACAAGTATTTGCTAGGCATCTCCTATGGGCAGGGACAAGAGCAAGGGGAACACAAAACCTGCATGTTCCTTCCTGAGGAAGCCTAAGGAATGTGCCAGCAGAGTCCAAGAAAGACCTGGAACCAGTGAAGCCTACCTCAGATCCTCGATGACAGTCCTGTAATATAGATAGTACAGGTCACTGCAGAATGAGCTGACTTTGCAGTTCTGATGTTATGTTCCCACTGGCTGCTGAACCATGTCTGTCTCCCTAGTACCTTAAGCACAACACATGCACAACAAAGGCACATCTAAACCACACCACCTCCTAAACATGCACTCACTCTTATGTGGAGACACACACACACACACACACACACACACACACACACACACACACACGCTTTCCCAGGTTACCCCTTTCCCGGATGGATCTCACGAATATCCTTCAAGTCAACCAGGTGCGAAATGAAATGTTTTGTATTCATAATTTGTCAGTTTATTTTCTATCAACTCATTCAAAGTTGTTTTCACATTCTTTTCACTTCTTGCTCAGCCTACTTAAATGAAACCAGGCCAAATCCAAGTAAACATGGTTGTTAGCAACAGAGCAAGCAGTCCTTTTGGTGCATAGGGGAAGTGGGATGGTTGGGAGCCATGGATCTAAATGATCTTCCAAGGGGAATATTGCTTTTGAAACCTTTCCTCTCCAGTTAAATGTTCATGTCACTTTTCACATTTAGAGCCATCCATAGCATTATGGCAAAAGCCACTTGTGTGGCGTTTTAAGAGGTTCTGACCCTCACACTAGTTACTAGCTGTGTTTGCCAAGCTGTTCATTCTCCACGCTGTTCCATGGCTTGGTAGGTCAAGCCCATTTCCCACAAGTCCCTTCTGCCTGATCAGGTCTCCCATCCTAACTCTGCATCTAGAAGCCATGATCTCTTCCCAGGCCTAGAGAGGAGGTGCTCTCGGAAAGCCCACCAAGAGTCAGAAATAATAAGTCTCTTCTTCACATTTCCACTCATGTATGCTTATCGTGTAAAGCCATAAATTTTCAGAGTTTAGTTCTGGAAAGCAGGAGGACCCTGAGACGCAGAGGGGATTAGATCAAGGGCCCTCAGCTGCCCCTGGAGCTGGCAGTTTCCTGGAGATTTCTGCAATTTCAGGGAAACCATGTGCCTTTTCAGGGAAATTTATAGCCATATCTCTTTCTAGATTCCTACATTCATTCGTCCTTCCCTTGTTCTACTCTGCATGGTCTAAGGAACAGAGCTCAATGCCTCTGTGATACTTCCCCAACTAAAACCAAGCCACACACACACACACACACACACACACACACACACACACACACACACACACCAGTCACACAAAGCATCCATGGGCCCAGCAGATTTACTGAAAGGTTATGAAAAACAGAACGGCTTCTACCCCATGCACCATCCTCAGCTTCCCACAGAGCACTGGGCATCCTGGCCTCAAATGACCTCTGGCCATCCCAACATCAGAGAGCATCATCTTACCCAGTGTCCTCTTAGTCAGCACCCTTAAAGCAGCCTTTTGATTTCCTTCTCTTACCTTCCTCTTCACAGTCGCCTCCCTCTGGCCAACCCTTCCAGTGTAGAGCAGATGCTTCTGAACTGATCAGCTGTCCTCACTGCTGACTCATTCCTGCCTGGAAATTCCAACCCTTCCCTCCTGTGGTGTATCCCGATGGATCCTTCTCCAAAGCCAGGTCCTACAGGAGCATTCTGCTGCCAACTACAGAGATGACACATTTCCCATCTGGTCGTGCATCTGTCCCTCTGAGTATGTCTCCTCAGGCAGAAACTATGCCTCTGTCCACCCTTCAGGACTCAGCACATGGTTTACACATAATAAACTCTAAAAAAAATCACTAAAATGTGCTTTTGAATGTGTAAAAGGACTGTATGAATTAAAAATAAAAACAAATGTTTGCCATGAGAATGGTAGAAAAGGCTTTGGGTACCCAGGAAGTGTGAGTCCTACGATATTAATGACACTCCTTGAATATTTTTAATAAAATCAAGCCACTAAAAACCCTCGCTAGAATGCATGGGTTTAACTGGAGGAGAGCAGAAATAAACAAGAGGCCACGACAACTGCAGAGAATCCAAAGGAGAAGCTCTTCATGGCAGTTATGACAAACAGGGCATTGGGCTTAAATGGAGCACACCAGCCATCTGAGCAAGTGAATCGGAACAGAATAAAGGGCTCTATTTTTAATTCTCTGCTCTCAACTGTATTTCTGTCTTGCACCTCCTAAAATTAGGCCTGCTGAGTGAGGCTGTATGTAATCAGAGTGGCGTGGGCTGATGGGCTCAGCCTCTCGGTTAGTTCCACCCCACACACTATGGAAGAGGGTACAGACAGCCACATAAGGACCAGGAAGCCGCTGGAAGTCACAGGCTCTCCGACTGGAATATCAATACAGTTAGTATCAGCTGCTTTCAATGTACCAGTTATTATTCTGATTTGTAGTAAGCTTAATAGAGTCAGAAATGTATTTACTGGAAGAAAATATGACCCCATGGTTTGAACGTGAGGCACAGACTACAGAAGATTTGGACATAAACATTTAAAAAAAATTTTTTTTTTTTTGGTTTTTCCAAGTAGGGCTTCCCTCTAGCCCAGGCTGGCCTGGAATTCACTATGTAGTCTCAGGCTGGCCTCGAACTCATAGTGATCCTCTTACCTCTGTCTCCCAAGTGCTGGGATCAAAGGCATGTGTCACCACACCCGGCATTAAAAAAATCATATTTTAAAAAAATCACAAGAACCTTAGGCATTTTTTCTGTTTATTCTGAGTAATGACACCATCAAAAGGTGGGTTTTAAAAGGAAGAATCTATTTTTTTCCCAATTATATTCTTAGCTTACAAAGTAGTAGATTTCCATATTGCTTTTTCATACATCCATTGTTTTGGTTAAACTCCTCCACCTCCTCTCCTCCCTTACTTCTTGTCTCTGTCCCCTAATTAAACCTTCCATCCTCAGCACCGCCTCTGCTTTCACACACGTGTCCTCTGTCGCCACCCTATGCTCTATGACTTTCAGCAATGAATACCTACTTCCTATTCTTACCTTTCCTTGTGTCCTAGATGAGAGTAGAGGCTTACAGGCTTCTGATGTCTCCCATAGCCTACCACAGTGATGTGCAAAAAAAGTAAAAACAAAAAAAAATCAGATACAAGGGTAATTTATACCTACAACTGGCTGGTAGATTTTGAAGTGTGAAAGAGTACAAAAAAGTATTTATCTCTCAAACTGCTTATGCCAAATCTAAGCTTTGTACATGAGGTATTCCACCCATCAAACTTTTCTCTAAAAGTGCATCTAATTTTAAAAGCCACTCATCCGACATGTAAGGCCAAATTATACAACCAAATAAGGATAATTTTTTTTGAGGCAGGGTTTCATTCTAGCCCAGGCTGGCTTTGAACTCACAGTGCTCTTATCTCAACCTCTTTTTTAAAAAAAAATTTTATTTATTTGACAGAGAGAGAGAGAGAGAGAGAGAGAGAGAGAGAGAGAGAGAGAGAGAGAATGAATATGGACATGTTAGGGCCTCCAGCCATTACAAGTTCCAGACACATGCGCCTTGTGCATCAGGCTTTATGTGGGCACTGGGGAATCAAACCCTGGTCCTTCTGCTTTGCAGGCAAAAACACCTTAACCGCTGAGCCATCTCTTCAGCCCTTACCTCAACCTCTTGAGTGCTGGGATTAAAGGTGTGTTCCACTACACTAGGCCCAAATAAAAATAATTTTAAAAACTATGTCAGAATATCTAAATTGATCATGACCTTATTTTTATTGATTTTTTTTTTTTTTTGGTACTGGGGACTGAACCCAAGCTCTTGACATGCTAAACAAACACTCTTCCATTGAGCTGCACTTGCAGCCTTTCTTATATTTTCCATTTGAAGACAAGGCCTCATTAAGTTCTGTATTTTTATTTGCTAACTCTGGCCTTTAACTTACTCTCCATAACTCTTACCTTAGCCTCCTGGGCCCAGAATTTTAGAAAGAGAGCTGTAAAGTGCTTTAAAAGTAAAAAGGAAACAAAGTTGGGAATCAATTAGAGCAAATCAATGGGGGCAGGAAGACTGTAACTTTCAAGAGTAAATTAGGGAGCTCCACAACAGGAGAAGTCTTCATTCAGATAAATGAACAAAGGAGATAGAAGTATGTATGAATACAGAGCAAAAACCAAAGTGGAAAGGGAAGGAATGAGGTCACTTGTAAGAAGTGGAGTCTCGAGGTTTTGGCAGTTAGAAGGTTTGACAACTTTGGGTCCACACCAGGACCTCCTGGTCTTTGTCATGGGTGAGTCAGCCTATGGGCTCCAGGGACAACCCTGTTGTACCATCCAGCAAGTGTCTCTTAGGAACAAGGAGGTCCCAAGGAGGAAGTCGGCAGCTTTTGTGCAGCAGGTAAGCAGGACAAATTGCTGTGTGTTTGTGGAAGATCATCCTATTATGGATGTTAAAACCATCTAAGATTGCAAGGCATCATCACAACTCTCCATACAGGCGTCTAGAAGTAGCAGTGATCCACCCACTGAATCTGAAAAGGCTCTATTGCTGCAGCACACTCAGCATTTCTGCCACTCAGAGCAAAGGCCTGAACTTGACCTTGCAAATACTGCATTGCTCTAATAGCAGATGTTGCAGTCAGCTTTCTAGTTGCTGTGCAGAAAGAACCCAAGCAAAAGCGGCTTGTGGAGGAATGGGTTTATTAGGCTTACGGACTCAAGGGGAGACTCCATCCTGGCAGGGAAAACAATGGCATGAGCAGAGGGCTGGACATCACCTCTGCCACAGCACTGGAAATAGCAGCAGGAAGGTGTGCCAAATACTGGCAAGGGGAAGCTGGTTTATAACCCCATAAGCCCGCCCCCAACAACACAGCTCCATCGAGTTTGTAAAATCCAAACTGTCATCAGCTGAGGATCGATCACTGAGAACACATTCATTTGTTTGTGGGGGAGACCTGGATCAAACCATGACAGCAGACAAACTGTGAACCCCTAGTGGCACAAGAGGGAAGACCCAAGCCACAGATTCTAGCTGGCCATGGACGAGTCTGTTTGAGAACTACCCATGCCCTGTGGGCCTTTCCTCAGCAGTTGTGAGAGCAGCAGAGGACATAGTGTCAGGCTCCAGGGAGTGATGGAGTAGTGTGTGCTCAGCACACAAACCTGACAATGACCTGTGATGGACTCGTGTGCTTGCCTGCCTGACATGGCACCACACACAGGTGGCTTACTCAGCAGGAATTCATTTTCTCACAAGGGTGGAGGCTAAAAGTCCAAACTCAAGGAGGTGTCAGATGAGTTAGCTCCTTCTGAGACTTCTCTCATGGGCTTGTGGATAGCTCTCTTTTCCTGGTCTCACTAGGGTCCTCCTCCTGTGTGTCTGGGCCCTGATATCCTCTTGTTATGAAGACAGCATTTTTTTTTTGAGGTAGGCTCTTGCTCTAGCCAAGGATGACCTGGAATTCACTATATAGTCTCAGGGTGTCCCCAAACTCACAGTGATCCGATCTTTCTACCTCTGCCTCCCAAGTGGAGTGCTGGGATTAAAGGCGTGAACCACCATGCCTGGCTGAGGACAGTTTTGTGGATTACAGTCAGCCCCATGGCCTTCTTTTGCTTTACTTATCTCTTTAAATGTCCTATCTTCAAATACAGTCAGTCAGAAGGGCTGAGGACTAGCATTGCAGCATGGAATTTGGCAGTGGAAGAAGGCAAGTTTTAGCCCATGACACATCAGATCTGTGATGTGGTGCTAAGGCTTCTGTTGCTACTGGGAAACACCAATATTTACTAACAAGAACTTGGTAATTGTGAATAAGCAACCCAGCCAAGGTCAGGTGTACGGTGTGGTCATCTGCATACCTCAGTGGGTCTGCATTTCTCAGCTGTGAATGAGACCCCCTTAGTTTGGCACCTAACCATCTTAAAGAGTGTAACAAAGTCAAGCTGATGTTAAAATTAGTCCATCTCTTTCCATAAAGTTTTTTTTGCACAATAAAACATTAATACTGGTAATTAGTGGGAGATGTTAATAATGCACAATGGGATGGCACACCCCATATTTTAGCTTCTGATTTCAGGTCATTTGCAATTAAAGAATTGAGTCACAGCTGAAAATCCTTTTAGAGGGGCTCAGAATAGTGTTCTATAAATACAGAAAATCTCTGGAAGGAATGAATACTTGGTGCAAACCTTTTAAATTCTCTTTATGCTGATACCTTGTGATGGTTAAATTTTGTTGTCAACTTGACCAGTTTTGTAATCTTGGGTGAGTCTCTGAGGTTGTTCACAGGAAGGCAATCCTCTCATTAGGGGGCAAGATGTAAGGAGGCTCAGGGGAGCTAGAAACAAACATCCCTTCCTGGGAGGGCAGTGCAGGAAGGAAATTCCAGAGACGCAGAAGCCAGCAAGTCTGGGAAGGGATTGCAAAAACCTCCCCTAAGGCTATGTAAAGGGGAAGGAAATCTTTCCCCTCCCCCTTCCTGCTTTATGTTGTGTATGTAGAGTTGGTGAAGGTCTCTCTCTCTCTCTCTCTCTCTCTCCCTCTCTCCCTCCCTCTCTCCCTCCTTCTGTGCCTGGTTTGGAGATTCATCCCAGCAGTATGTGGCTGACTAAGACATGCCTCTAGCAGCTGGGAATGAGCTGCAGTGTCACCAGCAATTGCAAGGGAGAGTGTGGCACTTTAAAGAGGTACTTCTCATGCAACTCCCCATCTCCGACGATGAGCAATCCAGTGGTTCATGCTGCTGAAGCTACAAAGGTCTTCTTCCTCAGAAAGTCTGTCAATATGTGAGGAAGACAGGCTATCAACAGATCATCTCAAGTGTAATGGCATTTGAACTTGGCAAGATGTCTATCAGACATGAGTGTTACCATGAAATAAGAGTTTTGCTTTACAACATGCCCACATTAATGCCAAAGCCTGGATCATGTTACGACAGGAGAAAAGAACATCTACATGCCAATCACCATCACCCTGCTAAGAGCTTCCTATGTATAATTCACTTCATGCTCATATCAACATATTGAAATAGACAGTATTTTAATAGAGGACAAAAGTAAAGTAGAGAAAACATAAGGAATCTAGCCAACCAAGGCCACACAACTTACTGAATGAGAACATAGACTCTTTACTAAGAAATCTGACCCACCATGTTAAACACTGAAGACACACCAGTCATGGAAAGGTCCCATGTAATAATCAGTATTAGAAAAGGCCACGGTGGTCAACCCTGTATGAACCCGATTCTTCTAATATTGGCTACCCAGTTTGAGGACATATCCCAGCCATCTCTGTCACAGCCGCAGCCAGGGAAGGAATGGAACAGTGTAGACAAGAGAGTCTGGAGACAGTGCCAGCCATGATTCTGAACCAGTACTCATCCTTGCTGAGCTATGAATCTGGCTTCGTGGTGATTGTGGCAGACGTGTGGGTCGTCAAACTTCAGACTCTGGCTCACTGGATAAGTGCTTGTGACATCCTGAGGCCAGAGGAACTGCCTATGTAAGAAAATGTCACAGAGGAGCAAGACTTGGTGGGATCATTGGAGGTAAGCTCAATACAGTTTCCCAGGGTTCCAAGTGACAGGGATTAGGAGTAAAGTTGCCATATTGTAGGCAGCTACTCAGGATTAAGGGCCCCAAAGAATAAGCAGATGTCTGTCCTGACAGAGTCAATGAGCAAAGAGATTTTATAACAGGTCCAGGAAATGGAGTCTGGGGAACTAAAATCCAAAAGAGGTCCTATTTCCCACAGGGCAAAAGGTAAAAGCCCTGACTCATGCTGGCTATTCAAAGTAACCCCTCCTTTGTTTAACTCATCAACCCATCAGGAGCCCCTCATACGGACTCCCAATCCACCTTGATTTGGCACTGAATTTATATTTCCAAGGGTAACAAAGCCTCTGGTCCAAGTCACTATGCCAACCCTCCCCACGGGAGACCCCTCTTGTCTCAGCTCCAGAGCTGTGTCCTGCTGTCCCACTCCACTGTCTTTCCTAATAAACCTTTGTTTACCCTGCTCTTCTGCAGTGTCTGCACTTGTCATTCTTAGTGAGTTGCAAGTTGCCACTGGTTTGACTGACTGTTGAGTGTTCAACACTCTAACCCCTAAGCCAAGCCCATTCAGAGTCCAGAGAGGCTCCATTGCTCTCTAAACTGGGAACACCATCAGGGTGGAGAATCTATCTTCAGGGGACTCCAGATTATACACACTGACCTACCTCTCTTACAGAATGCACTGAAAGGTCAAATGACATTCTGTGTCAGATGGTACATTTGTTGTATGTTAGACAATTACTACTTGAGTGATAATATGAAGGTACTATGGAAGACTCTTCATGCCAATAAATGCCTTTAGAAACATTCCCCTCTTTTGTCCAAACTTGGCCTCTCAACCAGACACTTAGCCATCCCTACTGTGTCTGTCAGAACCTTGATCAGGGTATTGTCAGCAGAGAGAATGAGTCCCTTGGTGAAATGCACTGATTCCTCTCACAAAGAGGAAGAGAACAACGTATCAATAGAATATGACAAAACAATGTGTTAATAGAACTTCTGTATGTTTCTAGTTAATTTCACCAAAGAATAAGAGCATGTGTGAGTTTGAAAGTCTTTTGTTTGTTTGTTTTAATAAAGAGTCTCACTCTAGCCCAGGCTGATCTGGAATTCACTATGTAGCCTCAGTTTGGCCTCCAACTCACGGCAGTCCTCCTACCTTTGCCTCCCGAGTGCTGGAATTAAAGGCGTGTACCACCATGCCCAGCTTAAGTCTTCACATGGAATCTCATTGGTTCTTCATATCAGCCCTAATAAGGATGTTGTAGGGTCATGTACCCTTCATCAAGCATGTTCCCATGTTATATTTAAAGTCCAGTCTTTGAAGATTACATTTAAAGTTCAGTATAGCTTTTCTCTTTTGGCATTACCTGGCAGCAATTAAACCAGAGGGGGAAAAGGTATGTAGATAGGGAGGTAAGAAGGATGGCAAGAAGGAAGGACAAACAGAAAGAAGAAAGAAGTGAGCAATGTCCTCTCCCTTGAGGCTCTTTAGGAGCAGATAAACTCAAGGTCACACAGAGGGCATTGGTGAGGCTCCTAAGGTCTGTCCAGGACCACCTAGCCTTCACTGCACATGGCCCTGGGCCAGTCCAAAGTACAGCACTGATACTGAACATCAGAGTTCACATGCTTCCAGGCCCATGTTTGACTACTGCTCTTATTCAAGCCAAAGGCCATGTCGGGCAAGTCACTTTGATGCTTTGAACACAAAGCTCTGTCATCCATTTGGATGTAGTGATGGGGAGGGAGGAGAACTGAGCAGCCTTGGTGGGGAGATGCAACATGGTTTCTTTTTTACCTGGATAAAGACAGGAATAGATGATTCAACTGAAAATAATTAGTAAAAAAGGTGCAGGAAGTTGAGCTAAAGTGACAAACCCAAGAAGGTAAAGAGGAACTGATGTGCAAGTTTGCATGACTTAGCAATTAGCAATTCTTGGGAAAATCCAAACTATTGTTCTGGTGATTATTGGCTCTTAAATAATTTTTAAGCATTATCTTGAATTTAATTTCCTAGAAAACAGTTACCAGATATCTGTTCTAGAATATGCATTGATGTATGCAAAGATCTTGCACAAACACCGTTAGGACCCGTTTAACCTTTTGATGACTAGTCCATTGTCATGGTTTGATCCAAGTGTCCCCCACAAACAAATGAATGTGTTCTGATAGATTGATCCTCAGCTGATGGCAATTCGGGAATTAGAACCTCACTAGAGCTGTGTTGTTGGGGGCGGGCTTATGGGGGTTATAAGCCAGCTCCCCCTTGCCAGTATTTGGCACACCTTCCTGCCACTGTTTGCAGTGCTGTGGCAGAGGTGATGTCCACCCCTCTGCTCATGCCATCGTTTTCCCTGCCAGGATGGAGTCTCCCCTCGGGTCCGTAAGCCAAATAAATCCATTCCTCCACAAGTTGCTTTTGTTTGGGTTCTTTCTGCGCAGCAACTAAGAAGCTGGCCACAACACCCATCATCTTCAACAATTATATGTAGGATATGTTTACCTATCCATACACTAGGTACACTTACTTATAGGCAATTACAAATCATAGTACTATGTTTATATATTTTTTAAGCCCTTTGCTATGTCTCTGCATTTATGCCTTTGCAATGTCTGTGCGTTTATGCTCAAAGGTTTCCTCTCAGAGTTGGCCTTCCCACTCACCAGCCATAAGGGGCGTTTAGTCTGAGACAAAATGCTGGAGGTGAAAATTTTTCCACATTTAATGACCTTGGCCTTAAGAAGACTTGCCAACTGGAAGAATTTTGTTTTCATAATTACCTCAATGCCCTCTGAGCTTTGTCTGGGGAGAAAATGCCATGAGATGATGTCCTTGGACCAGAGCAGAGACCAGAAATGCAACATTTTCCCAAAACACTGTTTCTTATCTGGTATTCATTTGTCTCAAGGTTTGCTTGAATAAACAATGGCGAGGGAGATTATAAAAGTAAACCTACTGCTTTCTGAACCTACAGCTTCCTACAGCTCAATTTTCGGAAGAAAACTGTGAGCCATTCCACTCAGCTCAGTAGTTAGCGATGACCCTTCAATCTAGGGAAGGCAGCTCAAAATTCCTTTCCAAGGTATGTTCCTAAAACATCAGGAGCCTGGTTGTGTGGGAGAGTCAGGAACTAACCAACGACATACAAATTCCAAGCAGACTGCTGATGCGGGTGTGGCTTTACAACATTAAATAGTATCTCATATTTGATTCTATCAAACTCCCTTCTGTATTAGTGAAAGTAGCCTAGATAAACTTTACAGTTCTGCCAAATCAGTAAGATTTTGCACTGAGAGTTATTTGGTGTCTACTAAGGTTTTCTTAGTTATGAAAAATTATCAATATATACAATGGTCAGAAAAACAATGACCTCCAGGACCCACTGTCCAGCTTCAACAGACAATCTCATGCCTATATTCCAATCACTTTCCCTTCAAATCTTTGCTGGTGAATGCTACCTTCCACAGATAAACAGTGTTTATTATTATTTTTTATATTAATTTATTATTAAGCTTATAAATAATGTAGGAACAAGCCTTGTGTTGGTACTCCCATTTCCCAACAGTGTTTATTATTTTGAAAAGAACTCATAAATATACAATGTCTTCCGAGGTTATAGAGAAGGTTCAGTGGATAAAACACTTTTCACGAAAGTGGGAGGATTGGAGTTCAAGTCACTAGCACCCATATTAGTACCAGATGAGTGTGGTGGCCCACCCCAGCACTCCACAGGACACAGTGGGGCAGGAGGCAAGCTGGCTAGCTAGACCAGTTGAATTGTCCATCTCTGGATTCAAGGGAAAGTGAGACCCTGCCACGGTGAATAAAGTGGAAGTGAGTGAAGATGACACCAGCATTAATCCATGTGTGCCATCAATACACATGTGCAGACATACCACACACAGAGCAAAAATCCAGATCACGATGTTTTAAATAAAATACGCTAGCACTAACCATAAAATTAACTAATCACTTCATATCAACCAATACAAAGACAATATCCCATCGGTGTGTAAACTTCCCTGTTAGTCGAGTATAAATGAATGCTTGGCTCAGGCAGAGAGAGGCCAAGCCATAGCATTTGACTCAGCTTTCTGGAGCTGCTACAAGACTCAACGTTTGTGTCATAGAGTGTGTGCAGGCGTGGGGGAGGGGGTGGTTGGATCCAGGCCATCTGAAGTTCCCACACTTCTGTGGCTGCTGGACCTTCCTGAGAAGCACAAGGACGTCCCTTCAGCGGCTGTTCCATCGGCTTCTGTCCAGCTGCCTGCCAAAGGACACTCCAATGGCAGCTATGGAAACAAAGCCTCCCGCAAATGTTTAGAATACTTGAGCCTCGCTGCTATTGCACTGGAGTAGACACTAAAGAACTCCTACGTATGAGCCACTCAGACCCACTGGGAGGAGCCTACAGCTAAGGTCAAGGGGCTGGCAGCTCCTGTAGGAAAGGGCCATGTTCCATGGGACTCCCATTAACAGAGAGAGTCGTTAGGTAATTCACCTGATTTCCCACAGCTTGAAAACAGCACCCAGGAGGGAGTCCGGTTCTCGTCTCTCTGACTCTAAAACTACCATTTTTTTTCATACACCAGGCTGGGTCATTGCAGGCACCAACATGGTGCAGTGCATGCTGGACAGAGGGCTGAAGGACACAGGCACGTTTCTGTACCTTTGCGTTCTCACTGCTCCATGTGTTGCAGATGGAGCCCTGCTTTCTCTCTCTCTCTCTCTCTCTCTCTCTCTCTCTCTCTCTCTCTCTCTCTCTCTCTCTCTCTCGCTATTTCTCACCCGCTTGAAACACCTTCAGACTCCTCTACGTGAGCAGATCTATTAAAATGGAAATGTATTACCACCACCTACAAACCAGGTACACTGAGTGCTTTCTGCGAGTATTAAAATATCTCTATGGGATTCAAAGGTACAGGGTCTACTTTCTGAACAAACAATAACAAATTGAAAAGGGGAAGTTTGTGACAGGGAATAATTTACAGCTTTTAAATAATTCTGAAATGCTAATTGTTGCTGTCCTAAATCTGTCGCTTCTGCTCTAATTGCATTTGCTTTTCAAAATATTGTTAAAAAACCCGACTGTGTTGAGGGTGTTTTTATACAACACATCCGAGAACAAGCACTAGCTTCCAGGGTACAGGCAGGTGGACCTTGTAAAGCAATGGCTTGCCAGCTCCCAGTAGCTTTGCCTGGTGGCCTCAGTCCCATCAGGAATTCAAGCTAGGTGCCAGGTGTCTTCTGGGTGCCTAACACTGAGGTGACAGTCTATCTCTGAGTCCCTCACTAGCTGTTGAGTGCATAACATCTGCTCAGGAGATCCTATGCCTAATACCATATGTTACTATTATAATACAGTCCAACTCAGCCATTGGCAAGTGATCATTCCCTTTCTTTTATAAAAACATATTTTCTTTGAATTATAAAAATAATAATTAGGCTGGGAATGCAGACCAGGGGTAGAGTGCTTGCCTCGCTTGTGCAGGGTCCTGAATTCTGTCTCGAGCATTGCAAGAAAAGGAAAAAAAAAGATTTCACATAGGTAATTGAGACAATACATGATCATAAGAAACAATAAGAATGACCCAAGGCCCCTCTCCTGCCCTGTTCTTACAGTCTTTATCTGAGCTCCCCGAGCCTGCGTGCTTTCTTTTGTACACTTTGTTGGAGCACTGGTTCCCTGCTTTTCTACTTCACACCTGTCCTTTTCTTAAGGGTTTTAGGAGTCCTGACTCCCTGCTTGCTGTCCAGTGCGTGCAGAGGTGGGCCTTGCCGTAGCCTTTCTGGCTGGGTCAGGCTTGGTGTCTGATGGTTAGCCACCACCTGTGCTTGGAGAGATTTTTTTTTCCTTTTATGACTAGAAAGGTGAAAGTATGAGCAGTAGGAGGGAGGGACGCATGCCTCAGAGCCTCAAGGCTTTAAACCAGGTGTCTCCTCTAATCACAGGCCTGAAAGGGATGAAGAAAGATCCAAGAGGAGAAATGGCTCATAGGCAGTTTTCTAGGAATAGTAGTGACACTGGAATGTCAAGATTCCAAAGGCAAAGGGCCAGAAATGTCAGGTGTGAAATAAAGCTCTGGTGAGGGCTCACAGCTCCAGTCATGGGCCGCACCCAAGAGTCACCCTCCTGCACCTTGTCCTCTCCCCTGCCAGGGTAAACCTCTGCTCAGATGCTGCGTGGGGGGGGGGGCATGGCTCCTGCTCTGGGCTCTGGTGACATTTGAGAAAGGTCTTTTTCTCTAGTGCTGTGGGCTCCTGGCACTATGGGACATGCAAGCTTATTATTGTCACAGGAGCCCACCCTCCTCACTGCTGGGAAAGAAGACATCTGAATGCCTTCCTGAATGGCCCTTTGGAAGCTTGAGTGGCAGGCCCTGACACACCTCCCTCTCTTGCAGAAGGGAAATCTGCTGCAAAGACAGCTCAGTTTTCAGAAAAGCTGTTACTGATCTCTGTGCAAACCCACAAAGGAGGGAGAGTCAAGTTTACAAAATGACTCCATGACAAAGGTGTCATTCTGCAGACCAGCAAGCAGGGTGCAAATGCCACTATGATCCTAACCACATGGTGCAATGCAAAAGCTTCCTCCTTCCACCAGGACCACTGTGGGTCCAGGGAAACTGCTCTGTCTCTCATTAGCAAACTAATCACAGCACCAGTGTGTCAGGAGATCCTACATGAGTGACAGTATTTAAGACTTTTTTCAGCCTCTCATTATTCCAAATGCACTAGTAAACATGCAAATTGCCTTTCTAAGAGCATAGTATAAAATGCAATTTTACTAGGTCCCCTTCCCCCCAGCCCACTCCCCAGGGTCATTTTATTCTTTTAACAGTAAACACAAGATTCCAAATCTCTCATGGGACTTCAGGGAACACTGCATTTTCTACTTGGCTTTTCACAGGTTGGCACATCTTTCTGAAGCAGGAGCCCTTGGGTGCTAGAGATGGTGGGCAAACCTCCCATGTAAGTCTCAGCTGATACTTCCAAAGCTGGAAGGTCTACTTGGTCCGTGAATCATGCCATCTTTAGACCACAAGGAGATGAATGATGCCACCGAGTTTCCTGAGTACCAAGACTCGGACTGAAAAGTGAGGAGACGAGACATCTCAATTATAATTTCCCTTGAATAGTATTACTAAACACAACCCCCAGAACAGGCAGGTACCCTGGCACCTTCCTGCCTTAGCATGTTACTTTCCTTGGGAAAACAATGACCATCAGGTCAGTTACTCTTGGGGTTTAAATGGTTAGGTATGAACAGCTCTATGACAATTATTTCTTTCTGAGGATGTCTTAACTTGAATGGAAGCTTTAAAAAATAATGCTACAGAGATCCACAGACCTATTTTATGAAGAAACACAGGCTATGCTGTGAAGGCCACCTTCAGGCTCTGCCTACATAACTCAACTTCAAAACTTACCAGGCCATCAGTGAGATTGTGGCAAGAAGATAAAATTCACACGCCCTTAAGGAGGAGTTAGTTTGCTCACCTTGGACATTATGTCAAAAGATACTTGGACACGAGGGCATTTCAAAACCCAAATCCATTGCATTTAAAAAGATACTTTAAAAACGGACCTTCTATATATGAAGAAACATATTAATTTAATTATAACTGGACCAACACACCACATGTGCAATCTTGACATAGTTTACTGAAGTTTTCAAAGGAATGAGACACAAGAGTAAAGCTGGAAAGACCCAGAAATAGACTACAGGGAAAGGAGGGAGACTGGAGGGCAGGCTGCTTGGTTAGTGAAAGCTCTCCCAGGGTGCCTTCTGCCTTAACCCCACATTCTTGGAAAGTGCCCTGGGGATGCCCAGCTCTGGAGATAGGGACCTGGGAAGGTGAGAGGTGGGAAGGAGAACTTTTTGCATTAACCTTAATTTGGTTGGGCTCTGAAAGTTCTTTTAGGTCCATCTATGCCCTTTCTTACAAAATCCAGTTTTGTTAAAAGAACCTGCTAAGCCCATTTTGAACCCCTCCCCAGCCCATCCCCTATCCCCAGCAAACCCTTCATATCTGATCTGGATGGTGTTTGACCAGCTGGGGATATGGCTAAGAAGTAGAACACTCTCCAAACATGCCCGAGGCCCTGGATTCAATCCCTAGCACTGCAAAAACAAAACCAAATAACATCAAAGAAAGCACACACACATACAACCAAATGAGATCTGATTACCCAGGCCTGTCTTCAGCAAGAATCCTGTTAGGTTGATTTATCCAGAATCCCTCTGACCCCTGGTGTTTCCTCTTAGTAACTTTTCATCCATTGTCCCTCAAACCTGCTCCTTGGCTACAAACTCCCCCTTGCCCATGCCGCCTTCAGAGTTGGGTCCACTTTTCTCGTCCACCACAAAGTCTCACTCTAGTGGAATAATGATAATGTCCCTGGATCATGTCTTGCCTATTGGTTTTTAACAAATGTCACCTATTGCCAGCATAAATGTTTAGTCTTCAACAGTGGTTATGGAAAACTTTAGCTCCATTTCTGAATTCTATTTACTCAGATAATTATTAATTCCCTCTCTCATTCATCATTAATTCATTTCCCTCTCTCCTTCTTTCCTTCTTTTCCTTTCTCCCTCCCTCCCTCCCTTCTTCAATGAGCCCGAGTGCCTACTTTAAGCCAGACACAAAATTCCACAATATTAAATGTAGACTCTAGTCATACAAAATGGAATGAAACCCGAAGAAGGGTTTGAAACATGTACAAAGCAAGTAGGGGTAAGTAGGAGAGAGCTCTGAGGTCAACCTAGAAACAGAATTCTGGGCTGAAAGGAGGAGCTGTGCAAAAGCTCTCATGTAGGGGACTGCAGCAGAGGGCTCAGGAGGTGGTCGAAAGGGAGGCAGGAGCCAGAGATGCCCAATGGGGTGGGCTCCCCTTATGAGAGGGTGGGAAGTCCCTGAGGAGTGAAGCAGAGAAGGACAGGTGTGTGCAAGTGTACCAAGATCACTGGTGGCTGACGACACACAGGAGGCTGAAATGGGGCCAGTTGGCTGTGGGGCAGGACGACACACAGGAGGCTGAAATGGGGCCAGTTGGCTGTGGGGCAGGTGTTGGCAAACGGCCAGATTGTAAGTATTTTGGGTCATGTGGGCCAAGAGGCCAAATGAAGGATAGTATGTATGCATGTGGGTAACAAAAGAGAAAGTAATTTCTATAAAACATTTATTGCCTTAATTCAGAATATAGTAATAATTGAGTTAATTTTACTTTTTTAAACTTTTTATTAACTTCCAAAAATATAAATATACCATGATCAAAATCTCCTCCTACCATCTCCCCTCCCCCCTCCCAAATCCCCACTCCATTGAATCTCTTCTTTCTTTTTGATTGATTAGGAATTATTATATGACCCTACCAGGTGCCGGTCATATTCCCATCAGGTTATACTGTTACATTCTCGTTCCCTGCCCCCGACCCACTGAGGACCCTCCTTAGTGGGGTTATTGGTATTCCGTGTGGGGTCATGAATACATCAGTCAGTCTCTGTGCAGGGGTGGGGGTGGGGAGGGGAAGGACAATACCACAAGATTCTCCTTCCCACCCTGTGACTCTTACAATCTTTCTGTCTCCTGAGCCTTGGAGTGTGTGTTATAAGTCTACTTCAGTGTTGAGCTCTCAGAAACTTCTGGATTTCTGCTTTGATGGGCTTTGAGCATCCTCAGTGTCTGTCACCATCTCTGGCTAGTAGTGAGAGCAGTGAGTTAATTTTTAAGACACAGATAAGCTAGTCAGAAAATGGAGCTCTTTTGTTGGAGAATAATATTTTCTCAGTTGGCGTTCTACCTCTGCAGTAGAAAAGCAGCCCCAGACAATATGTAAATGAATGCGTATGGCTATGCTCCAATGAACTTCATTTATGCGCTTAAATTTAATTCTATGTAATTTCCACTTGTCATGAAATATATTTTTTCAGCTATTTTGGTTGTAAAACAAAACACAACAAAACAATAACAAAAACAAAATAAAAAAGGTCATTGGCTGGCTGTGGGCCAGAGGCTCCCTTGCAGAATTCCCCACATCCTGGATGTGTCTAAGTGTTTGTTGCTCAGGAGCAGCGCAGTGATTCCTGGCAGATTATTACAGGGGTTGCTATGAGCTTCTCACTGTATGACAGCAAATGACTTTCGGTGTAAGGCCATTCCATAGATGTGACACCGAAGGGGATCTGTTTTAAGGAGATATTCCCCCTTTGTAATCCATACAAAAAAAGGGGGGGTTGTAATCCAGTGGTACAGCATTTGCCTGTCTTGGGTGGGACCATTAGACTTCAAAAAAGTGTTTCAAAAAATACTAAAATTTATATGGTTAGTTCCTGCCCAAATTGAACTATTATCCATTCAACATTTAGAAAAAGAAGAATGAAAAAAAAATCCCAAATAATTAACAAAGTATAGAATTCCCTAATGAAATATTAATTTTATTGTTGACATCCAATTCTCTTCTGATTTTTGTTATTTATGATATAAATTACACAACTGATTTCATTATGTGCAAAAGCGACTGTTAATTCATCACTTTATACCTACGTTTTCACATGATCAGCATAGATGTAATTTTTAATTGCCACTATGGCATAATGCAATTTTTAATTAACAGTTCAACATAATACATTTAGTTCTCATAAACTACTTTAGACCTATTTTTTCCACTAGCATAAAAAGCATTGCTGTGCATACCTTTGTATAATTCTTTCTGGTTCCTTTAGGGTTAATTTCTTAACCAATCTTATATGTAAAGCTACCTGATTACCAGGGGAAATACTGATATATACGGGTTTAATGTTTCTGATGAGAACATTCCAGAGAGACCTGTTTAACAATTAACACATTGACCTAGCTCTAGATGTGTGTGTGTGTGTGTGTGTGTGTGTGTGTGTGTGCGTGTGTGTGTGTTACCAGCAGTGTTTAAAAGAGATTATTCTCCAAAACCTTCAATAACATGCATTTTGATGAGGTTATTTATTCTGGCCTTTTATTCTGTGCCATCAGAGTTGACATTATTTGTTTGAAGGTTGAAGTGGTGTTATTTTTGTTTTCGATTTCAAACAAACAGCTGCCACAATCTACCAGAATCTCAAGAGGTTGTTACCAGCATCTATAAAATAGATCCATAGCACAGAGACTAAGAACCCCAGTGTGGTATATTCAGCAGCATTTTGTGTTCTCTGCATGAGAATAAGGGAAAGAGACGAGATGAGTGTCTGACCTCAAAAGGAAGCAGAGACTTGCTGGGGTGGTTCATCCACTAGGAGTTTTATACCGCAGAGCATCCCATGGTTTCTAGTCTTGCATTTCTTTTGGTTTCTAAATCCCAGGACATCAAGTCTCCTTGATCTGTGTGAACTTGTCCACCCACATTTCTACAGCAAATGACCAATACTTGCTGGGTTCTAGGTCATAGTAGACATTATTATAGACACATTTCTGCAGTGTTGGCAAGTCTAAGATTAATGTGATGACTCATAAACTGCTTATCACTTTGTGGTAATGACCTTGAGTTTGAGCTGTGGGATCAAGTTCAGTGGGGAAACTTTAACACTTATTCCTATTCTCTCTATAATTTTTCCCACCAGGGGCCATTTGGCAATATCTGGGGATATTTTTATCGCAACAGTTGAGGGTTGATACTGGCATTGAGGAGGCAGAGGTCAAGGATGTTGCTAAGTATACTACAATGCTCATGACCCCCCCCAATTACTTAGTTCCAATGTCACTGGTGCTGAGCTTAAGAATCCATGTTCTAAAACAATGACCACTCTCTGTGGCCCCTCTCTGTTAACTCCAAAGCAAGCAATGAAATCAAGAGAAAGTGTCAGGCAGCATACATGGGATCTGACTGAACCCAGGGCTGTGGAGACAGGGAAACTCCAGTTAGAGATTCATATTTCACCATGGCTTTGCATGTGACGCTCAATTTGTGAATCTAGAACTGGGGCACTGAAGGTGGGGTGTCACTCCAAATGACACACTACAACTTGACATCCAGTGCCTCACTTCCAGTGGCTCACTGGAGCTTCCAGTGAAGTAGGGAGACTTAGGCAGCCTGAACAGTGATTAGAGGGCTCACTAGCGGGGCATCTGGAGACCCTGGGGCAGGAATGGGGAACAGGAGAGAGAAATACCCAGGCCAAGATTGTTAGGAATCAGACCCAAAGGGGCCGGTCAGAAACAGCTTTCTGAGCCCTCCCACCCCATCACATGAGAGCTTGAAGTTAATAACAACAAGCACTTTCTGCTCACATGTATTCAAGGGGTTTGTGTTCCACAGTGAACCAGATAGGAAAACCAATCAACCAAAACAAAACACCAAACTGATCTTACCAGTGCTGGTGGTGGGGGAGGGGGAGGAGCCCCTAAAGGAGGGGGAGGGGGAGGCAGAGGAGGTGGCGGTGGTGGTGGTGGTGGTGGTGGCACCGGCATAGGTCACAGTTTTGGTGTTTCTTGCTTATGATGGTCCCAAGAGAGTGATTTCTGATCTGCAAGAGAGAAAAGGGTATTCAGCTTGGATTCCTTTACTCATACAGGCAATACATGTCTTGTAGACATGCACAGATTATAGATACTGTCATTCCCTGGTTTGTTCCTTAGTTCATTCATTGATCGTAGAAAGCTTACTCTGAGGCTGGCCTCTGCTCCTTGCTGGAGGCTGATGGAATAGTCAATTCTAATTTGAATTTAGCTATGTGTGGCTCTGTGGAATATATATATGCACATATATATACATATATATAGCCACATCTCATTCTGAAATTCTCTTTTTTCAGATAACTGGCGCCTATGTCATTATGGCTGAACCTGTAGTTTTGTAAGTTTCCATTCATTCTGCATAGATGCCATCTTACTAAGAGAAATCAGAATGAAGTTTAACCTTTCCTATATGTCATGCACTCCACATGACACCAGGCAAACCCTGAGTGAGGCTTACAAAGGCACTGGCTATCTGCCTGCTCCTCTCTTCTGTCACCTCTCATTTCCTTGCTGTCCCCGTATTCTAGTTTCTGCACAGCAATCTGTCTGGATGCACACATTCTGCCTCTTTTCTGCAGAGAATTTCTAGCTAGGATTTTAAAAAATATATTTTATTTGTAAGCAGAGAGATACAGAGAGAGAGACAGAGAGAGAGAGAGACAGAAAGAATATGGGCACGCCAGCACCTCTAGCCACTGCAAACAAACTCCAGATGTGTGTGTCACTTTGTGCATCTGGCTTATGTGGGTACTGGGGAATCAAACCCAGATCCTTAGGCTCTGGAGGCAACTGCCTTAACCACTGAGCAATCTCTCCACCCTTAGCTAGGCTTTTTTGACATAGCTCTTCAAATACAGCTCTGTTTTAAATAGTTAATGTTAGAGCATGGCTGGTCCCCAAATAAATATATTTATTTCTGGGCAAAATGTGTGTGTGTGTGTGTGTGTGTGTGTGTGTGTGTGTGTGTGTGTGTGTGTAAAGATGTGATCTTAAAACTCATCTCAAGACACTGGAAGGACCTGCTAAAGAAAACCACCAAATTATAAGCATTCTGACAACTTGCATGAGAGACTCTGGTACTAATTTAAGTAGAAACTAAAATAAACATCAGACATAGGGTGACTTTGTATAGCCCCCTGGAAGGGCAGAACAAAGCTTGTCCATCTGTTTCTTCATCTTCAACATGCTATGGTATTTGAGTTATTTCATGAGAATATTCTTATGTTCACAGAGGCGAAAAGCAACTATGCAACAAGATGCTGTAGCCCGGCCTGCTGAGTTTTGCTTACTTGATTTAAGTTATTTCTCTTCACCTTTCACATGGCAGCAACCAAATGACAGGGTAATCGTGTTAATTTCCACAGAAATCCTTTGTGAATAACAGGACTACTCCTTTTTCATAGCTAGACACAGGGCTCTGGAGAGAAATGAAGTGGTTTTCTTTTCTTTTCTTTTTTTCTTTCTCAAAGTCCTATTTACACTTAGTAAGTGACAGACCCAGGACTGGAACCCAGGCTCAAAGGTGCAAAGTCCAGTCTCTCTTCCATATGATTTTTGGCTATTGTGACAGAACACAGGTAACACGAACTTTATCATTTTAACTTTCTTTAACTATATGACAATGGAGTGGCATTAAGTGTATGCACAGTATGGTGCACCTGTGACCACTATGCACCCCAGGATATTTTCATCTTTCTGTACCCAGTGAATAGTAACTCCTCACCCCTTCGCCCCTGTCAATGTTCATTCTGTTTTCTGCATCTCTGAGTTTTCACCTTCTATATCACTTTTTAAAAAAATAGTTTTTAATATTTTATTTATTTATTCATTTGAGAGAGAGAGAGAGAGAGAGAGAGAGAGAGAGCGCACACCAGGGCCTCCAGCCATTGCAAACAAACTCCAGACACATGCACCACCTTGCGCATCTGGCTTTACGTGGGTCCTGGGGAATTAAACTCAGGCCCTTCTGCTCTACAGGCAAGCACCTTAACCGCTGAGACATGTAGATAGCTTACATCACTTTTTATCTCCTGATGGACACCTGTCCTGCTCTCTCTTGGGAGGTGCTATGAACAATGCTGCTTGGAACACTGGTGCACAGACACCTCTTTAAACCTCGCTTTGAGTTCCCTTAGGCATGCACCAGCCATGGAACTGCTGGGTCAGGTGGCACATGCTTCAATCCCAATGGGCTAGGAATCCTCTAAAACTGCATACAAGTTGTACATGATATAAAATGCACATCATGCAACTTTGAGGGGAAGGATTCATGACAGTTTAAGAGTTCCCAAAAGGTGCATCATGAGCTAGTCACTGAGCAGACCACCCCTCTCTGGTAAAGTAGTCCCCTGTTTGGAGGGGCCACAGCCACCACTACCTACTGCCTCTTTCCTTGACATTAAACCAGGAACAAAATGATTGGAAAGAAATCCACCAGTTTATCAGCATCCACAGGATAAAACCACGATAAAATTGAGAAGAGGTCTCAGAGGGTAGCAGAAGGTACTGGATGAATCCAAGTAGGATGGCTGCTTTACTGATGGTCTAGTCTGTGTGAAAACACAGGGTCAGACATAGCCAGCATCTGTATATGAACCGAATGCTAAAGCAACTTGGATGCCCACAGAACAAGTATATATTATCAGCTGTTTGTATTTTGATTCTGACATATAAGGCATTGGGCATATTCTCTATATCATCTTTTACTTAGTGGCAAAAATATTTTCAGCCAAAAATTTATAGCAGAGATTAAAGGGATGACAGATTTATTCGTAGAACAAGAGCATCTAGCAGAGTCTCATTATGGAAGGACTTCATCATATAAGAGGATGCAGACCTGCTTTCCCTTGCTGAGGAGTTAGAAGAAGGCCTAGGAAAAGAACCCCCAAACACTAACATGCTGCCTACCGTAACCAATAGAAAAACAAGGTAGAAAATAATTGTAAGAAAAACGACAGCAGGTCTATTTATGAACCCCTCAGCAGACTCCAACCTCATTTTCCAGCCTCCTTCGCGGTAGGTTATGACCAAGTGACTGGGCATAAGTGGCCTGCGGTACTTCTGGGCTGGCTCATAAGGCTTTCCACCCATGACTCCTCCTTTCTCCGTCCACTGGCTGGAAGCAACGGCCCTGTGCGTAGGCAGAGCCACAGGTAACAGAAATATGGACTTCTGATTCACCTTTTGTAAGGCTACCTGCCAATCACCTTGTTAGAATTTAGATACATGGAAAAAGAAACTCCCACTGTGCTAAGGCATGGTGATTCTGGAGTTAATTTGTGATACTCACTCCTTGACCTACATAGTATAGGAACTATGAATATAATCAATAGAATATAATCAGTTCTCACCAGTGCTATAGTTGTGGTCTATAAAGTTGCTGAGAAACTAAATGTCATGGCTAATTTTATGGGTCAACTCGACAGGGCTGAGGAATTCCCAGACAGCTGGTAAAACATGATTTCTGAGTGTGTCTAGAAAGAGGTTTCTGAAGGAGATTAGTGTTTCAATCTGTAGACTGAATACAGATCTCCTCCAGTGGGCGTTGGCGTTGGCATCTGCCATCCACCGAGGGCTAAAGGGGAAGAGCTGGCACCTCTCGGAGCGAACCTTGCCTAACACATGTCATCGCTCCACTGCACATGTATGAACAGCTTTCTTGGGCTTAGGAACACTGTGCCACACTTCAGCACTATGCTTGCTCGAACCTTCAAAACAGAAAAGGCCCGAAAATTTAAAAATAGGATATAGAGAGTGAGAAAGTGCTTGTTTACGGTAACCATGGAAACAAGCAGAGGGTTTCCTATTCCGCCTTGGCTGAGAACATGCACGTTGAGTGACCTGGTTATCACCACTTCGTGCATGCTTGTGAGTGACCACATGATCACCCATGAGTACTGGCTTTAGAGTTATGAATTCATTCTAGTGAGCAGGTGAATTTGCAAAGAGGATCAGCCATAGGACTCTAACCCTTGTCTTGTGCCCAGCATAATATATTGCTTTATCAAATCCTTTCAACTGTTGTACGGTCGATGCTCACATTTCAACTTTATCTCTATTTTATAGAAATTTCTACTAAGTCAAAGAAAAAAACCTGGAAGCTAAAATTCAAGCTCTGATCTCTGGGATTCTAAACCTCATTTCTACCACACTCCATTATTCTTATTAAATTGGTATGATTCCAGGCGCATTAGTTCTGTGCTTCGGTTTCTTAAAGATTTAAAAAATACTTTTGAGGTCATGAAGTGAAAAGGAACCCACAACGGTACCCCGTTCTCCATCTGACACTATCCTGAGGAAACCCCATTCATCCTTGCTGGCCTCTTGGCATGTGATTTTTTCAAAGTTATGATGAAAAGATATTTTTACATGTAGTACTTAATGGCTGTGAAAGTTTTCTCTTGCCAGTCATAATAATTAAGTAATTATCGAGAGACGTATTTGCTAAAATTCGATGGAGTTCCAGGAAGTCACACGATGTACCCACGAGCTCTCTGATGCTTCCAGCTCTTCTGAGACATTTAAAATTGATATTTTGTTCTAGTGCGTACTTAAAAGGCTTGATTTTTTAAAAAGCCGGATCCTCCAAGGCTTTTATACTTTCTCCCAGCCTGTGCAACAACAGAAGAGCAGCACCACACCAGATGCACTGGAGGTGTTCTGGGTCCAGCAGCGAGTGGGGAGGGGACAGAAAGGGACCTGTGCTGCCACTTGCCCACTATACCTTAGTATCTGGTTGTCTATGATTTTTATTCTTTAACTTTGTAGACAAGAATTCGGGCACTCCTTTTTTGGGGTGCAATGGAATTTTTGCCGGGCATTATCTAAATTCTAATCCTCAGCTCAGTATTTGAGCATGAATCTGAAAGTAGGGTTTTCTTTGCATCTCTAGCTATTGCTTTGATGTCGTCCCTCTGAGTTCCTTTTGTTAGGTCATGAAATCAGGCTAGAGAAATGTCACCTCTGAATTAATGCAGATGAATGAACCCCACGAGGATCCATACTTATGTTATGCCAGGGAGGGAGGGGTCCTGCCAAACCCAAGGCCCAGCCAGGAAACTTAGTTAACACAGGCACCCTGCAGCCTGGATTGCACAACCCCCAAGCCCACAGTCAGACATCGTGAATGAAGGAGTCCCAAAACACACATGGAAATCATCCAAGCTTGTAAGTAAAATAACGAAGGGGCTTTGTGCGTTAAACCTTTTCTCCATGGGATGGTAACAATGTTGCTCAATGTCACTTCCTGTTGTCACCTCCTCCTGGTCTGGTAAGTCCTCCCAGAAGCCCTCTCCTGGACCCCAAGCCCCTCATGCTACTTCTCTCTGCAGCATGATGGTACTCCTCTTGGCCACGTGGAAGCTACTCTCTCACGGTGCATTAACAGAAATCTTGGAAATACTTAACCTTTTGGGGGAGGTGGTGATGTTAGCCTGGGTAATACAGGAACAGGGGAGGGGAAAGAAAACAGCACAGGATTCTTAATAATAATGCAACAAATGGACCTGGTCACAACCCTTCTTATGGGCAGGCACTGCTCTTAGGGCTTTTCACATGAGAACTCATTTTTTTTTTGATTTTTTTTTAATTTATTGTCCATAATGAGTTACAACATTTAGTGGGCAAACAATGAGTTGTTATCCCCAATTCCCCACTGCCCTCCCCTCCCCCCTCCACTGGATAACCTCCTCCATGGGTCATCTGGATCAGTCCTTGTGGCAGGGGACCATGGATAGCCTAGTATTCAGCCAGGTTCTCCTGGCCATGCCTCTGGATAATCTCCCCCACCACGGCTCTCACAATCTTTCCGCCCCCTCTTCCGCATAGTTCCCTGAGTCGTGGTGGATGAGTATTAAGGCCGATAGCTGAGATTCTGGCAAAAGAGGACCCACCACAGTCATATCGTGGAGGATCCAAATGGAACCCCGCAGAGAATGACGGGATGAGAACTCATTTAAGTACAGCCACCATCCAAGGACTCACATACTGTAATCTCCGTATTCTTCAGAGGGGACTGCTGCACAGAGAAGTTTATGGAGATGAGTGAAGGGGATGAAAGAGGGGACTAGGATGGAAATATAATCAGATTGCAGTATGTTCTTATATTAAAATTCTCTATATAAATATGTAAATCTAAAGATAGATACTAGGAAGGAAGAAAGAAACAAACAAACAAACACAGGGCTGGAAAGTGGTTAAAGGAACTCACTTGCCAAACCTGCTGGCCTGGGTACAAGCCATCCATGTAAGGCAGATGCAGAAAGTGGCAGGAAGTGCCTGGCATTTGTAGTTCCAAAGAAGCCCTAGCATTCAAGGGTGCACACACAGCACATACACACATGTAAATAAATAAAAAATATCTTACAGCAAAGACAAGCACAAAAACAAAAACAAAAACCAGATATAAACCTGCCCTAACTCACCCAGAGAGCAGTAGTAGAGCTGGTATTCAAACCCAGTGTCCAGCTCCAGAACACTCCTTAGCACCACGCTAATCTAGTCTCAGCCACTTGTAAATATGACTCTTTACAGTTCCTAGGTCTCCCATGTGCCACCCAAACTTATAGTCATCTAACATTCACTATCAATAAACTCATGCTCTTAGAAAAGAAGTTAATTTTGAAAAAGAAATTTAAAATTTCTATTGTAAATGATAAATACCACTTGCCACAGATGGAAGTTAATAACAACAAACACAATTATTATTAAATTTCTGGTAATTATCTCACATTCACCTAAACTCAGTTTGAGTCTCCGAGGGGAGCCAAAGCAGAGCCCCAGGGGAGTGGACAGGGCAGAGGTGTGAGGCAGTGATCTTGGCGAGTGGACAGGGCAGAGGTGTGACGTAGTGGTCCTGGGGAGTGGATAGGACACAGGTGTGAGGTAGTAATCCTGGGGAGTGGACAGGACATAGGTATGAGGACACTCAGTTTTCATTGTGGATGGATACAGGGATTTGATGTTGATTCTCAGTAGCCAAGGTTGGGTCAGGATTCTACATTTCTCTCAAGCTGTGCTTGGGGAGGAGAACACTGCTGCTCTGGGGATTACACTGCAGAGGCTGTCAGAGTGGAAACTTTGCTAGACTAGGCCCCTTTGAGATCAGAATCTTTGGGAACCAAATCTTCCCAGGAAGGGAGGTGCCAACCTGCTTGATGCCTGGTCTACAGTCCCTGGGTGAGGAATATCAGTTCACAGAAGCTGTAGCTACCACCAGAAAAAGCAATATTTTCCTAGATTCCTTTACTTTCACCAGGCTGGGTCGTGCAAACGGTGACTATATTTAAAATTGGCACTAATGAGCAATGGTGAAAGCCTGCCTTGTGTCTTTCAGCATCTGAGAAACACCTGGCCACCGTCAGCTCCAGACATGGAGTCGGCTCTGTCCTCTCCAGGTAGTTAGTTATCAGAGGAAGTACATACAGGATGAATGTGGGTCTGTCTATGCGGATTCTAAAATGAACACTCACCTTAACCACAATTGAGTACAAACCCCAGTATGTGACACCTACAGTGAGCTCATAAATTACTTTCCTTTTATAAGACTTACTGAAATGCAAATTAGTTCCCAGCTCATTCACGGAATTCATTATAATATTTGAACAGCTTTCGGTGAAGAGAAATTGGAAATATTGATAACATTCACCACTGACTCAGGCTTTTAAATTAAGGCTAAAACCCACAAAAACTAGTGTGTATGTGGTTCCTGTGGGCCAAAGGGAAAAAATACTGGTTTCCTGTCTTTTCTATTTTCTGCCCTGAATTGACTAAATGAAGAACTGGGCTTATTAAAAATATGTCATATTAATCACCCATTTATATATAAGCTAAATTTTATATAACAGTCAAATGCCATTTCTAGTCTTGGAAAATAGAAGCCTTTTTATTTTTGCATGAAAACAAGGAGTTATTAGTCTACAGAACCCTGCCATCAATGTTGTAAAATAATGAATTGTTTTATAAAAAATGAGTGGCCACCTCTTTAATTGATTTGATGATTTTAGAGTTTACCAGGAGGTGTGTGGGACCCTGCTAAATGGGGCATGGAGGATGTAGGGTTTTTCTGAGTCTGGCAGGCTTCTGGGACTGTCTCCTTCTGATAAGGAAGTTGAGGCAAAGTCTGAGGGCCCCTATAAATCTTAGCAATCCTGAACACTCCAGCCCCCAGGCAGGCCACAGCTGTGCCCTGAGATAAGCAGGCAGTTCAAACCCTAACTTAGTCCAGCTGCAATAACAAACCTAAACAATAAGGTTACATTTCCTCTGCTGACATTACAGTTCTATACATGTCCATGTACAGAGTCATGTAGCCCCCTCAATTTTTCTATGCAAAATAGGTATCCAAAGGATACTGGCCCCTACCAATCAAACTCATGAGATGCTCACAGATCTTGCTTCCTATGCTTCTACCTCCGACTTTTCTCTATATAAACAACTGCTCTCTATACAATAAAATGAGAATTTCCCACTGCTGCGTTCTCCCGAGAGTCCTCATCTCTCGTTCGGCTCACAGCTATTCCAAGCCTCTGCTCACCCAGCCCCATGGGCGAATAGGGAGTTGATGCGCACTGCAACTCCCTAACTAACCCACGGACCCAGAGAGGTGTTTTTGTTTCTTACAGCTGGGTGGCACCTCTTCCCTAAGGACTGTGAATTCTGCTGAGGTACTGTCCTGGGCAGAAGCACCCTGTAGACTGGAGGTGGCCCAGGCTGCCACAGAAGATACAACCTACCAAGTCCCACCTGAGGGACTTCAGATGAGATCACTTCTCATTATTCTGCCGAGGAGGTTACAGCAGCCTGCACCTCTTGTCTAGTTTGAAGGGAAGTTGTCCCTCTCCTCTCAGTCCCTAAGCAGAATCCTTCCAATGACAGCCAGCAGCACCAGCACAGCTCACTGACACCCAAACCTGCTACCCAGCCCTGCAGGTGCCACCTGGCAGACTGTGACATCATGCCCAGGGCTGAAACTTACTCCCTCCAGACTCTGCCATGGAGTCAAAGTCCACATCCCGTCCTGACTTTGAACTGCACCTCCTACACTCTTGAGTTTTCTTACGTGCTGCTGTGTTTGGATATGGCTTGTTACTGGGTCCCTCTGTTGGACGCCTGGTCCCAGGGCAATGGTCTTGAGGAGTGGTGGGACCTTTCAGAAGTAGGGCCTGGCAAGAGATGGTTAAGTCATGCAGAGTGTCACTTTCCAAAAGGATGAATTCGAGCTCAGGTGGGCAGGTCTGGAAGGACTGGGTTAGTGATGGTGACAGTGGACTGTGAAGTGCCTCAGCCTTCGTCATATCTCCTGGTTTTCTATGTTATGACATCTATATGAAGCCCTCATCAAACCCAGATTCCTGATCTTCAGTGTTTCAGTGGAACTCACAGTCTTGGGGAAATGGCATAGTCTAGCCTTACGAAAGAAAAGCACCATCCTGATAAACTCTAACATCACAAAAAATCCAAGTAAACCTCTATTCTTTATAAGTTATCCATTCTCCTGCAGTTTGTTACAGTAACAAAATGGTCTAAGAGACACATCTTTTCTTTTTCTTTTTTGAGGCAGGGTCTCACTCTAGCCCAGGTTGACCTTGAACTCACTCTGTAATTAACTAACAGTGATCCTCCTATAACTGCCTCCTATTGCAGTCAGCTTCACATTACTGGGACGAATATACAAACCAGACACAGTTTATGTTAAGCTTACAGATCCAGGGGAAGTTCCATCAACTGGCAAAAGAAGCTGACACCATCCATAAATCCAAGCAGAGAGACCCCACCAAATAGCCAGCACCACAAGCAAGAAACACCAAAAGCAACAAGCAAAAAAAAAAAGTAAATAAATAAATAAATAAATAAATAAGTAAATACCAGACAGCAAGCAGCAAGGACCCTGCCAGGGATCATTCTGCTCTCTTCTTACTTTGGACTGGAAATCAGATCCACCCCCAGTAACACCTAAGGGCTGGACCCAAGGATTCACCCCTAGTGACATCTCCTCCATCCAGGCTGCTGGAGACAAGCTTTAATAAAACACCTGAGTCTATGGGGGATTAAAGGTGTGGTACATCATACCCAGACACACATATCTTCTCTTCAGTGACCTTTTATCTTTAAAATTTTTAAAATTTATTTATTTGAGAGAGAGAGAAAGAGAGAGAGAGAGAGAGAGAGAGAGAGAGAGAGAGAGAGAGAGAGAGAGAGAGAGAGAGAGAAAGAAAGAAAGAACGGGTATGCCAGGGCCTCCAGCCACCACAAACGAACTCCAGACACATGTGCTACCTTGTGCATCTGGCTCTATGTGGGTACTGGGGAATCAAACTCGGGTCCTTCTGCTTTGCAGGCAAACACCTTAACCACTAAGCCATCTTTCCAGCCCATTTTAAAAATCTTTTTAATCTAGTTTTTTAGTTATCTTTTCTTTAGTTATCTATGTATTTACTCCTGGCAGAGTAAAAAGAAATCTGTCTATATCTACTCCTTTAAATCATTTCTAACTAAAAGGAAAGGGAAAAAAAAGACATGTGTGAATGAATTTTCTTCGTTAAAACTCAATTTCTGTAAGTTTGACTTCAGTAAATGAGCCAGGAATGCCCATTATCCAGGTTGACGAAGCACAGGGAACAGGCTAAGATTAAGGGCACAGCTGGCTGCAGACCTCAGAGGAGGCCTGCAGAGCCAGGTTCTCCCACACATGAAGGGTTCTCTGGAGGAAGACCTGACAATAGCCCCATGTTTAGAGGGCAAGGACAGTGTGAGGGGAGGGGGACTGCAAGAGGGAGCCTGGGCCAGTGGCCCCACCTCCAAGAATAGTGACAGTCACAAAGACAAGCCATTTCAGAGGTGCACTCTGCAAATGAGGCAGGTAAAATAAAGTGGGTCATACACCCCTCAAAGTCAGCCATGTCTATGTGTTGCCTGGAGATGGAGGGTCTAATATTATCTACATAAACACATACAAATTTGCTCATCACTATGTCTTATAACAAACATCTTTCTCCTTTCCCTTTCCCCCCTCCCCCACCTTCTTGAGTCAAAGAAAGATGTTTGGGCTGAGGAGATGAATTAATGGTTAGACACTTGTTTGCAAAGCCTGATGGCCCAGATTCAATCCCCCAGAACCCACTTAAAGCCAGATGCACAAAGTGGTGCATGTGTCTGGAGTTCCTCTGCAGAGGCAGGAGGTCCTGATGTGCCCATATTCTCTCTCTCTCTCTCTCAAATCAATAAAAATACTTTTAGAAAGTAAAAAAAAAAAGATATTTTTTTGCTTCTCTAGAACCTGACCTTCTGTTTTCCTCAGTAAATCTTCAGTCAGCTGGTCCAAGAATGATTTAGCTCATTCTGAGATGAATAATAAAAAGGAAACCAATGTAAGACCCACAGAAAGAAGCAGAGCAGGAAAATGAACAGACTAAGAACACTTGTCAGAAAAGATACTGCTGGGGAGCAAAAATGAAAACTGTGACAAGACATATAATTATTAACACAAAGAATCTAATAAAACAACCCTTTAACTGAAGACTCAAAGAAAAGAGATAAGGACTTTAAGGAGATAAAGCAAGCTGATCAAAGATGAATCAAAAAGTGGCAGAAATGAAAGAGAAAATGGACAATAACAAAGAAGCCCTAAGAAAGCTGTGTTCTGCAGACATGAAGCACTGAAGAAAGTGAGCAGATGAGATGGAGAGAAAGAACTCAGAAGGGCCAGAAGGAAATGGAGAAAAATTAAGGACTCACACAAGGGATCACTGCTTTCCTCAGTAAGTAAATAAATGCAAGAGACAGATATTCAAATACGTAATGCCAAATACGTAATAAGAACAAAATTCAAAAGTAAGACAACATTCTACAGATTAAGAAGGTGCTTGATGTCTGAGGGAAAGAGACGCAGCTTTGGAGACACGTGATCTGTGCCATAACATTGCAGAGGAATAAAGTAAACCTAGACATGTATATGTTGTAGTTACCTTCTCTTTACTGGGACAAACACCTGACCACAAGCAGCTTATGGGAGAAAGCATTTATTTCAGGCTTACAGATTGCAGGGGAAGCTCCATCATAGTAGAAATACCTGGCTTACTTCATGCACCCACAGCAGAAAGAGAAAAGCCAGCACCAGCAAGCACCACTAGCCAGAGCTCAAGCTGGCTCTCTACACTCCTAGTAGGGTTGGACTCAAGATCCGGCCCCAGTGACACACCTGCTAGTGACACACCTGCTCCAGCAGAGCTCTGCCTGCTGAAGACTAAGTAGGAAGCTTAATCAAAATTACCCGAGTCTATGGGGGACATTTACATTCAAACCATCACAGTATACCTAGCCATACTATCTGCATAGTAGAGAAGTCCACCCACATGATGTTAACAGGCCAAATTAAGTTCCTGAATTTGCATTGATGATATTATTATAGGAAGCAGCAGCGAAGTGGAAGGTGAGAAAAGTGGGAGCCAAAGAAATCACAGTGAGTATTGACTTATCTGTAGAACCTGAGTCCAATGCACTTATGAGATAGTGGTCTCTCCAACCCAGAAAGGAATTAACTTGACATTTCTTGACATTTGCAGGAAAATGGATGGAACTGGAGACGATGATGCTAAGCAAAATAAGTCAGGCAAGATGAATTTTCTCTTATTTGCAGAAACTAGAGTTAATCATGAGTGTGTGTGTGTGTGTGTGTGTGTGTGTGTGTGCATGATCACATGTGTGTGGACATACACAGGTGTGTGCACTTGTATATGGAATCCAGAGGTCGATATTGGATCAATCACTCACCATCTTATTTCCAAGACAGAGTCTCTCACTGAATACACATTTAACAAATTCAGCTAGACTAGCTAGTGGACAAGCCCTGGAGATGCTCCTGTCTTCCTGTCCCCAGTGCTGGGGGTACAAGGTGCACACCACCATGTCTGGGATTTTGATGTAAATTCTGGAGATCCAGACCAAGCCCTCATGCTTGCATTGTAAGCCTTTTAACCACTAGCCATCTCCTTGGACCCCTTTTATACTCATCACAGTATAAAAGCATGCCAAAAATTAGAGACATGGATTAGTAATTCATGAAGAATCTCACCAACTCAGAGAATCCTTCTTTATTTGGAACAACTGTGAGGAGCCTGGAGACCATGCTGTTGCTTCCAAAGTAAGTACAAATGCGCAAAGCCATTTTGATGGTTTGAACTAACAGAGAAGCTGTAGAGGAGGAGCCTCACAGTGGGGCTGTCCATTCCCACAGAGACTTCGGTACAACCACAAGTGTCAAAGGCGACTGGCCAGTGTACCAAGAAAATAGGTAAACATGGAACCAATAATTCTCGCTACACCACTCACAACCCTGCGAGCTTGATTCTTCCTTTAACACATGGTTAGGGTGCAGAGAGGAAGTTTTATGACATGATTCTCTAGTATAGACGTTCTCAAACTTCCCCCACGCCTCTCTTCACTAGCGTAATAGTTACGCTGCCTTGGGTATGTAGCTATATCAAGTAGGTATACAAATCAAATTTTTCCTGTCATTAAATCATAAAGAAATTGATTTTAAAATAAGTCTTTGATAATGAGGTAATCTTATTTATTAAAGATGAAAGCCAATTTGCAAATTAGTGATATGTATGTGATTTTTTGTTGGTATTGCTTAAGGAGGGCACGGAGGACAAAGGGTTAAGAGGGTGTTGAAGAATGAGGTCAGAAACCCCGGTGGCTAACCCAGTAGGCGTTTTCCTATCTCCACTCTCAACTCTGAGACTCCCAACCACCCAAAAAGCATGCCACATAGACCCAGGTTCTCACCCCAGCTGTGCCTAGAAGGTGGCAGTTCCTCAACCCCAACCATCTAATACGTGCCTAAGCTCACGTCCACATGCAAAGCAGGTATTCACAGGTTGCTGATTTCTGCCAATCCGCATTGCCCATTTCTTTCTCTCCCTCCTCTTCAATTTCTATTTAACCCACAATGCTGCTACAATAAAAGGGGATTATTTGTCATGGGATTACTTGTCATGCTTTTCCCCCCGGGTCTAGGCCCGTTATTCTCTCTGGAGAGATGAGCTGAACACACACAGAGCTGTAACACTTCTGTGGGCTTTCAGGCCACGGACATGCCTCCATGGGTGCCAAGTTTTGGGTCGTGTCATTTTATTTTATTTTTTATTTTTCTGCTGAATTGCATCAAAGCAGCATAACTGAAACAATAATATCCAAATTGTAAAAGAATTAGAATAGGGCTTGGGAGATGGTCGGCAGGTAAAAGTGCTCACTGGTGCATCTATGACCTCAACACGCAGAGCAGAAGAATCTGGAAGCTCGAGGGTCAACTAGACTGGTAAGCATAAAGCAACCAAAACCAGGGAAGCTGGGTATGGTGGCACACACTTTTAATCCCAGCATTTGGGAGGCTGAGGTAGGAGGCTTT
>PVHP010000961.1:0-119999 GCA_004024765.1 Zapus hudsonius | reverse complement strand
CACCAGGGATACTCAAAACATTCCAAAGTAGAATCCCAGAGACTCATAAGAGTTCAAGACGAAAACAGACTTCTAGGGAAAGAAATGGACACCCAAACAAGAGGCTGGACCAGAGCAGAGGAGCCCAAAACTTAGTCTTCAAGGTGCATAGATTCCAAAACAAAACCAACAAACACAAAGAATATTGAAAGCTACAATAGAGCTTTTGTTCTTGAAGTTTCCAGGGAAGCCAGGGAGAAGTGCTGCTCCTGCCAATTATTAAATTTGGAGGAGCTGAAGGTGCTAAGAAAGCAATTTTCAAGATGGCTAATTAGAAGCAGCATCTGCCTGAGTGGATGAATGTGGGTGAGAAGGAAGACGGGCTGCTGCACTTTATGACTCCCTAACCAGCCAACCCTTGTTAGCTGTACCCACAAGCAAAAGGTACATATGAATGGTACCCCAAGGGCTGTAGCTGGCTTTTCCAAATTGTGGATAGAATCAGGAAAAAGACATGATCTACCTGACACCTGCTCCCCATTGGGATGCTGCCCTTAATCTCTGACCAATGTCAGCTGCCACCACTGGTGAACTGCTCACAAGAGATCCAGAGAGAGAAGATCCAGGTTGCTGAAAAGCCAACCAGAAGAATGTAGAGAGTGACTTTATGACCAGAATCCCTGAACCTGAAACAACCAGCCAGAGACATTGATTCCTCCTCCTCCTCCAGTCATTGCCAGAGGTGAGTTACACAGGGGTCAAGAGAAGTGTGCTATTGAACCCAGAACAGTGTGCTTGGAATACAAAACTTCTGGGGATGGGTGCAAAGCTTCTGGGCCAAAGGATAAGTAAGTTGGAGGATAATAAAACAACATGGAGGGGAAAAAACTCAGTGAAGATCTTGGGACTCTGAAAAATAACTAAACAAATTCTGTAAAGAGTTAAGCAATCCAATAAAAGGCATCAGAAAACGTCATCAACACAACCAAGCAAAGAATGAATTTAATATTGATTACATTAAAGGCCACAAGGCAAGCCTTAACATATACAAAACATTGAAATAATTTACTATTGATTACCATACCATATGGAACTAAACTGGAAATTAACAGCAAGAGAAATCTCAGAAACTAAAGGATTACTAGAAGTGTAAAAAATATATTTTTGAGTGAACAGTGATTCATTGAAAAAAATCAGAGAGGAAAATTTAAAATTTCTAGACTCAAAAAATGAAACACAGCTTTTCATAAGCTTTGTGATTTAAAAAAGTCTAACATAAGAGTAGAGTTAATAGATGTAAGTATACACATTTTAAAAATGAAAAGTTTATAATAAATATCTTAGTCAATAGACCCCCATCAAACTTGGAGATGATTTTTGCCAGCTACAACTCAGATAGAGGCCTAATTTACAGAATTTACAGAGAACTCAAAAAAAAAAAATAATAACAAAAACTCAAACTGCCCCTCACAAAATGGGGCACTGATCTCGACAGAGAATACACAGAGGAGGAAACACAAATGGCCTTTACTCACTTAAGAAAGTGCTCAGCATCCTTAAGCATCAGGGAAATGCAAATCAAAACCACAATGAGATTCCACCTTACTCCAGTCAGAATGGCAGTCATAAAGAAAACCAACAACAATAATTGTTGGCAAGGATGCAGGGAAAAAGGAACCCTCATTCACTGCTGGTGGGATTGCAAACTTGTTCAACCACTATGGAAAGCACTATGGAGAGTCCTGAACAGAATAGACATAGAGCTACCAGTGGACCCAGCTATCCCTCTACTAGGCATCTATCCTCAAGATGTCACACCTCAATACAGAGACATTTGTACAGCTATGTTTATAGCAGCTCAATTTATAATAGCCAAGAATTGGAATCAACCCAAATGCCCATCCATGGAGGAATGGATAGCAAAACTCTGGTACATTTACAAGATCTAATTTTACTCAGCTGAAAGGAAAAATGACATATCAAAATTTAGAGAAAAATGGTCTGACTTGGAATCTTACTAAGTGAACTCACAAAAGATCAGAGAGCCAAATGCCACATATTATCCCTCATAGGTAGTTCCTAACCAGGTTAACAGTAAATTCTATGCAAGCCAGTCAGGAGAAGTGAGAGTTTATGAAAGAGGGGTAAGAAATGGGGGGAGGGAGGGGATGACTTAAACATGAAGCTGAACCAAAATTGGTTCAAAATCATTAAATCCTCCCGTGCATAATGTAGCCTAAGCAAGGAGTGGGCATCATCTGGCAAGAGGGGCCATGAAGAAGGGGAGAGAGTCTAATCCTGTGAAAAATTGATCCAACTGGCAACTCCTGGTCCCAGTCATTGGCTCCTTCCCTCACTGACTGTTGACCAAAGTGACCCATGAGGTCCCCAAAACAAGACAGGATACTGTCAAAGCTCTTGAAAGCCCACCCCAGGCCTGAGGTAAGATCCTGTTGCTGAAGAAACCACAGAAAGCCATCTATCAGCATCGAGAGATCTGTAAAGGTCTGGAAGGGTAACCAGCCCCCAGATGGTAGTTAGTGTAGTGCTGGAAGGCACTTCATAAGCTGCCAGGGGAAGCTGGTCAACGACAGCTGGAGCAAACAGAGACCACTGGCATGAAACACAGTCTCCCACCATAAGTAGACTGAACACACTTCCTACTGGGAGAGAACATTGAACCAAGAAATGAGCGCTAGTGCAATGGAGGAGCCAAAGCCTGGGGGAGGCAATCAACAGCTTTTTATTTGGCCAAGTAAACCACTCAGTGAGGGGGAGTCCTTGACCGGAACTTGTATTTCAGGGTGAAATGCACCAGGAACCAAAATCTTGGGACCCCAAAGAGAAATTCACTTTATAAGAGTTTTACAAAGAGGCTACTAACAATAGAATCTAGCCAATTCAGAAATGTGTATCTAAGTTAATCTATATTGATCTCACTCTCCGATGGAGATTCTGCTTGGATTTTTCAGAAGGCAGTAAGAGAGCTGTGGTCTTTCCAACCCTACCAACGAGCCACAGGCCAACAGCTGATATCCTGGCAAGAGATGAGCCACCCCAGACCTACCGTGAAGGATCTACACGGAACCCCCCAGAGAGTGGTGGGATAAGCAAGAGACCCATAACCACAGCCAATCAGTCAATCCAGGACAAGCCAGCGAGACAGACACCAATGATCTTCAATGTAACCTAAAGCAGAAGTATAGAGGCACCTAAGACCTGAACAATAAAGCAGCCTTAATATTCACCCACCATGACTCATGGAACTGAGCAGAAGAGGGGGCAGAAAGATTGTAAGAGCCATGGTGGGGGGAGAACTGCCAGAGACATGCCCCCCCTCAGTAACAATATACAAAGGGGGGGGGGTGGAACCAGGTTGACTCCTAGGCTATCCATAACCTCTTACCCCATGATCTGATCCAGACTGCCCAGCTAGTTGATGGGGACAGGGAAGAGGGAAATCGGGGAACTGGGGATACCAACACATTATTTGCTCACTCACTGTATCTAATTTATGGATAATAAAGAAAAAATGGAAAAAAATAAATTAAAAAACAATTATAATTTAAAAATATATAAATATAATAAAAAAAGTTCAAAGCCATCATCTAGTTCCAGGTCAGCCTGGACGACATGAGACCGTGTTTCAAATATATATATATATACATATATATATATATATATTAAACAAAATAAATTAAAAGAATGGAAATCTAATGCTATGTTGTGACTGTAACACCAGATAGTCTAGTAACAATTGAGCATGGTGGCTCACATCTGTAATCCTAGTACTAAGAAGGGTGACACAGAAGGATTACAGTAAACTCAAAGCCATCCTGGGCTACAGAGGGAGACCCTGTCCCAAAATTTAAAAAAATAATAAAACCTCAAATATATCTGAAAAGTACAAAATAAAATGTAATTAAACAACATATTTTATATAATAAGAACTAAAGAAGCAATAACTAGAGAAATTATAAAATATTTTGAATTTAATAACAAAGTCAGTATAGTTGGTTGGCCATCCATATTAGTTCAATGGATGAACCACATTAAGAAATTCAAATGACTGTGAATTCAAACATGACTGAAAAGAAAAGCTCTGTTAGCACTGTACGTGTACACTCTAAATCATACGGTGTAATATTTACTTGCATACTATTCATATTTCATTAGACATAAGCAATCTAATGGTGATCTAAAGAATATGAGAAGACAGCGGTTAAGGCACTTGCGTCCAGTGCCTAAGGCCCTGGGTTCAATTCCCCAGGACCCACATATGCCAGCCCCACAAGGTGGTGGCCCTGGTGCTCTCTCTCTCTCTCTCTCTCTCTCTCTCTCTCTCTCTGCTTGAAAATGAATAAATAAAAAATATATATATATATATAAAGAAAAAAAAAGAATATGAGAAGATATGAACAGATTACATGCAAACACTAAGCTATTTGATGTAAGGAACTTGACCATCTGTGATGGTTTATATTGATTTTCAACTTGGCATGACCTAATATCACTTGAGAGGGATTATCTTCATTAGGTTAACTAAGGTGAGGAGTCCCACCTGAACTGTGGGCCATGATTTATACAGCATTCATAGATTGTGGATACCATAGTATCATGCAGCACATGCCTTGTGGATATTGAGTGACAAATGCACATGAAATCACATGCTATTTGAAATGATGCTTAGAGATCTGAATCTCTGTTGGAAAACAGAAAGTTCTAAAATTATTAGGCCTTGCCTCAAGCTAAAGAAACAAGAAATAAAGAACAAAATGAAAACCAGGGTACACATTAAAATGGTAAATATAAAATGAGACAAAAGAGTAAATAGATAAAAGAGAAAGTCATGCAGATGTAGTGGCTCACACCTGAAATTCCAGCTCTCAAGAGATTGGGTGGGGCAGGAGGATCACAAATTCAAAACTAGCCTGGGCTATATAGTAAGAGCTTGACTCAAGAAAAAAAGGGGGGGAGGAAGAGGAGGAGAGAAAGCCACAAAAGCTGGTTCTTTGAAATTACCAATAAAACTACAAATCTCTGTCTAAAATGATCAGGGAAAAAAAGAACAAATACATGGTCAATAAATCCTGAGAGGGAGTATTACTACACAGTCTAAGCATTAGAATGTAAAGCATGGCATTGCGTACCATGACTAAATGGGCCATATGCCAGGAAGATCCTTTCTGAGAATTCTATGACTATATTCAAATAAATAAATTCAGCAACATAGAATAGCTACCTTAAAAGACACAGGTTTCCAAAATTTACTCAAGGAGCAACAGACAACCCAAATAGTTCTTACTTATTAAAGAATCTGAATCAGTATTTAAAAACGGCAGCACGAAAATAAAATTAAATAAGATAAAGGCCCAGATTGTTTCATTTAGGTAAGGAATAATTCCAATCCTTTGTAAATTCTAGAAAGGTAAGGAATGCTTCCTAACTAATATGATGAAGCTAGAAGTAACTGAGACCAAAAATGTCACATGAAGAGCCATGCCTAGTGCCAGACACATTTAATCCCAGCACTTGGGAGGCAGAGTTAGTAGATTGTTGTGAGTTCAAGAGACAACATAGTGAATTCTAGATCAGCCGAGACTAGAACAAGACACTATCTCAAAAAAAGGCACATGATGATGACCAAAGCAATGAATTAGCACTCCATTTCTCTCCAAAAAATGATACCAGGAAAATAAACATAAATGATATATTTAGTAAATGAATCCAGCAAACATATAAAAGAATTACCTACCAAGTGGGCCATAGGCTAGGAAGGTAATTTAATATTAGAAAACCAATAAATATGGCTAGGGAGATGAGTCAGCAGGTAAGAGTGTTTACCATGTAAGCGTGAGAACCTGTGTTTGATTCTAAGCAACCTCATGAAGTCAGGTGTGGCCATTAACATCCATAGCCCCAGTATAACTAAAAACTCCATAAATGGCAGAAATGAGTTGCCATCCATCCCTCCTCCATAAAATACCTCATCAAAGAGAACACAAGCAAGCTAATTCAACTTCGGTAAATAGTGTCATGAAAAAAATGTCACAAAAAGAGATAAAGGAATTAAAAGATGTTCATTAACTATTTCAGTCAGTAGTAAGAAACCACAATGAGACACAAACCTATTAAAACAGGTAAGGTATTTATTTAAAAGTTGATCCCAGCAAGTCTAAACAAGAATATGGAGTAACTATTATGAGGTAACTAGCCACTGCTCTTTGGATTTGAAGCCTGCTTTAATGGAGGGAATTGATTCCTGATATTACAAACCAGGTCAAACACACGTGGCTAGGGAGGTAATAGGTCCTATAGGGAAGCTGCTATTATTGTTTTGATAACTGGACATGTTGTACCAGTCAAACTGTCTTCAGATATTTATTTTAACACCCATAGATTAGTGCTGTTGTCAGCCTGTTCAGAAAAGCTTTTTTGTAGTGATGGTTACAACATAGAGTCATCGCTGGTCAAAGTGTTGACAATAAGTGACTCTTGCATGCTCGGCCCTGGAGAGAACACCTATATCACCTCTCCAGGGCTCAGGGAATGTAGCAGAAGAGGGGGCAGAAGGATTGCAGAGCTGGAGGAAAGGGAGGAGTGTTGTGGAAGACTGTCTTCTGCACATGACATGGCTTTTGCACTTATGAACTCACAGCTACTGTGATTACTTGCACAAATCCTGTATGAGATTGAACTGTCAGTATTCCACCGTGAATGGAGAAGGGACCATGAGATCACAGGCACTCCCTGAGGAGCAATTGGCTGTTAATGGTTGTTGGTGGAGACTCAGAAATTTTCAGTGGTATAGCTGCTGTTAAGTTGCCCATGATCAAGTTTGCTCATGCAAACAACTCTAATTTAACATATTGGGTGAAAAAAAAGGGAATAGACTGGGGAGATGGCTCATCGACACTTGCCACTAAAGCATTAGGACCTGAATTCAGATCCCCAGACACTGCAGTGCTGGCATCCATAATCCCATTGTGCACAGGACAAGAAGGAAAATGGTAGAGTCTCCTGGAGGCATGAAGGCTACCACCACACTCATGAACACATATAAACACATAACACAGACACAAAAATATGAAATTAGAAGGAAGACTAGTTAGGAAGAGGAAGGGGTTCAGTGTTCATCAGGAGTGGGAGGGTGATGAGAGTGTAGGGGAATATAATCAAAATACACTGTAGAATGTATGAAATTTCCAAAAATACATTATTTAACAAGAGAAATATAATATGGACTAAATAGGATTCTGTGCATTGCTAGCCAAGTACAGTGGTAAAAAGTTTGTCAGTTTCTTAATAATCAAGTTTATCCCCCACCTCCTCCCAGGTAGGGTCTCCCTCTAGACCAGGCTGACCTGGCACTCACTCTGTGGTCCCAGGCTGGCCTCAAACTCACAGTGATCCTCCTACCTCAGCCTCTCAAGTACTGAGATGAAAAGCATGTACTGTCACACCCAGCTTAATCAAGTTTATTTATTTATTTATTTATTTATTTATTTATTTATTTATTTATTTTCATGCAGAGAGATTGATACAGAGACAGAGAGAATGGGTGTGCCAGGGCCTCTAGCCACTGCAAATGAACTCCAGATGCATGGACCCCTTTTGTTCATCTGGCTGTATGTGGGTACTGGGGAATCAAATTTGGGTTGTCAGGTTTTGTAAGCAAGCACCTTAACCACTGAACCAGCCCCTCAAACAGTTCTTTTAAAATGAATATATTTATTGTAAATAACTTGTACTTCAAACAAAGCTGGGAAATATTTCTTAACTGATGAGAATAAAAGAATCTAAGTAAGACTATAAAATCTCTTTAAAGTTTCATTTAATGCTTATCACCATTTTTATTTACATTCTTGCTGGGCATGGTGGTACACACTATATAATCCTAGCACTCAATAGGATAAAGATGAGGATGGTGAGAACAAGACCAGCATGGACTATATATATATATGTGTGTGTGTGTATATATATATATATATACATATATATGGCAACGTTCTGTTTTAAATAAGTGTAAAGAAACTCTTACCAGTTAACTTCTCCTTTGTTCTCTCCTATTACTTCTCCATGTATATATCCCCTCCCCCCATTTTATGATTATGGTCTAGCTCCCAAACAAAGAAAGCTTAAGAGATATGAAAAATGTTAAGAAAACATTGAATGGGCTGGAGAGATAGTTCAGCGGTTAAGGCATTTGCCTCCAGTGCCTAAGGCCTTGGGTTCAATTCCCCAGGACCCACATAAACCAGACCCACAAGGTGGTGACCCTAGTGCGCTCTCTCTCTCTCTCTCTCTCTCTCTCTCTCTCTCTCTCTCCTTGAAAATGAATAAATAAAATATTTTAAAAAAGAAAACACTGAAGGATGGAACTCTGGTAACCCATCAGATGGCTCCCAGCCCAGGGAAAGCCTTGAGAAGCTGTCTACAGCACAACGCACACTTCAGAAGGCTTCTGCCTCTGATCAGCTCTTTGAAAGGGCTCTGACACTTAGTTCCTTGATGTACGTTCCAGGGACATCTGGGCCTGGGGAAATGTTACCTATGAAAGATATTAGGTTGAATAATGGCTATCTATGTCCAACACTCCCCTTGCCCATCACTCCCAGGGTCTTTAAAAACTCCGCTGGCTCAGAACGTCCACACTGGACAATTGCCTTGTTTCCAAAGGAGAGGTGGCCGTCCCTTCACTGCCTGGTCTGAATGAAGGTCCCTTTGTCTGGTGAGCCCAAGGCCGGAGTACTTTCTATCTCACTTTCCTTACAAACACAATCTCATAATTCTAAGAAGCTGAGGACTTAGTTGTCATTGTGGAATCAGTTTTCCTTTAAAAAAAAGAAAAAGAAACCAAGAACCTCCTTGCAGAGTTCCAAGCTATTGTTACATATCTATATTTTTAAAACGTTGCTTTTGAAAATAATCTAAGAAATGATTTCCTGGCAACCAAGCATTCTAACTTACATGCTGAATGGAACATCTTTATATAAGAGTAAAAATTCTATATCTAAGACAAATTACTATTATTTTTTTCTGTAAGAGAAAATAAAGTTACAGAAGCTCAAGTCATAAATCCACGGATCATAGCTTGTGAGCTTTGTAACATTTTATCAACTAGTGGAGTTAAATGCGCATGTTGTAGTTACTCTTGATGTCATCCTCAAGGTATTATCTGTCAGTAGCCAAACAAAACTATTCATGCTAACTGAAGGTAGAAAAGTTCAACTTGTTTATCAAGAGAGAAATATTTCATGGCTTATGTTTTTCACACTGAAGCTAACTGATAAATTTAACAGAGAAAATCCACTCATGCCAGGAATATGATGGAAGAAATTATCTCTACTTTAACCTTCCTGCTTGGCACAGGCATAGAGAATAAATTTTTCAAGATGCATTCTTTCACATTACACGCTAACAGTTCACATTTCGATACATTTAGCAAATAAGGAATAGTCCAAAAAGTCTTCAAGCTGTGCTGACAGAACTTTTAAGAGTTTGTATGCTTATCCTTTTTATTTGGTTATAGCTCTACCACCTTCAGGTCCAACCTGAAATATAAATATAAGTCTGCTCAATTCATTGTTTTTCTTTTGTTTGGGAGGGAAGAGTCCTTCATTTCTCTTTCTTAAAAGTATGCCTGACGGGATAATGGAATTAAAGGAAATAACAGCTAAAAGCCTTCTTAAAAACATGAAGACAGATGGTTTCTAATTCCATATTTGTGCTTGTGAATGTTCCATACATTATCAGTGATTCCAATGTACATTGAATCTTATCATGTTCACTCTAACTGGACAGTCTTTCTTTATTCTTTCCCTTCCTTTTCTTCTACCTTCTTTCTGACAATGTTGCATGTGTCTACAATGAAAACCAATGTTCCCATCCTTGATCTTTGATGAGAATGTACTTTATCTTCCTTCAAAGGGAAAAGCAATAAACCTTTCTGAGGAGATCTTAGCCCATCCCCCAGGCTGTTCATCATATATCTCCTTGTCTTTCAAAAGTTTGTGTTCTAATTTGAGTATTTAACAACACATATGAAAGCATAGTGGTGAGTTTATTCTAAAACTGATGGAACAATTGATTTTTTTAATGTGGAAGAGAAATAGAATTAAGACCCCTGTCATACCCAAAGCCATTACTGAAGCAATAAAACTGTGAAGGATAAGCCCTAAGGATTTCATGCATTTATACCCTCAGGGTGAGGAACAACTATTTAAACAAGGTTCAAAAAAATCATAAAAAGATGGTTCAACTACAGTGAAATGAATCAGGCCTGTTTATCAAAAGACATATAAAGAAAGCAGGATACTACAAAATGTTGGGAGATATTTGCAACAAGTATAAGAAAATTATTAATATCCAGGTACAGGAAAAACAAAAAACTTAACAAAAATTAAACAGGAGATAAAAGGCTCCATAGAAACAATGCCCCAAAAAATTAGAAAACAATCATTTCACACATGAAAGATGGCTAATAAACTAAGAAAAGAAGCTCATTAACAATTAGTAGTTGTCAGAAAATGTAAATTTTAGAAATGCAGCTTGATATCTTTTGGCATCTGTCATACCAGCATAAATTTACAAACCCGACAATACCATGCACTGGCTACAATGCAAATTATGGATGAATTTTAGACTTTGTTAGTAGAAGTATAAATTTGCTCTGCTGCTTTGGAAAACTTTTGTATGGAGCACCTGTCTTGCATATATGAAAGAGATATGTGCAATAAAAATAGTCAGAAATGTGGAATAAAATTGATCTCCATCCACAAGATAATGAATAGGTATATGTTCATATAATTGAGAGCATCTCCCAGGGGCATTGACTCCCCCACAATTCCATATTTTTTTTACTGGCTAAATGATCCTATATTTGAAAAAGCCTAAAATATAAAACTGGAGAGAATTGACTGGCCTCTGAGGTAGGGCTGTGGTAGTACTGCTTACAGTACTTGGATACTTGGATAACTGGATCCCCAAATACATTTTCTTAGTATAATTTAGAATAAATAAATTAAAATCAGGGCAATCCATAGGTGACTGCTTTCTTCTACATAACCACTTAAATGAATTTAGATTTCTGTCTCAGATCTCAAATTAAGAGTCTAAAATCCCATGACATAAACATGTCAAAGGAAGTTTTGCAAGCTTTGGATGTATTTGCAGGAGGAGAATTTGGAGGCATCTTCTCATGCTATGACATTGCTTGGAGAGGCATTTAAGGAGCTGATGGATGAATTTGGGGTCTTAGTGATACAGAACAAGAGACAATGTGCTTCTTTTTCTATATTCAATAGATAAATGGCTATCACACTGTAAAGTAAATTTCTGGATGTTATTCTGTGGGACAGCATACATACAGTGGCACTCTCGAGAGCCTGACAAAAACGAACTTTTAAATTAGGATGACTATCTGAAAAGTCCTCATTGTCTACGGCCATACCACCCTGAATGTGCCTGATCTCATCTGAAAAGTCCTCACTGGCAAAGTTTTATATCAGTATTTAGGAGCCACTCATCATCAGGAGTCACACTTCAAACATACATACTTTTTCAGCAGTTGAGGCTCATGGGATAAGGAAGTTTACTGTCTCTGAACAAAATCTCTTTTGTAAAGTCTTTAATTTTTGTGGGCAGAGAGATAGATAATCTGTGTGTGAGCATGCCAGCTTCTCTTGCCATTGCAAATGAACTCCATACACCCTTTTGTGTGTCTGGCTTTATGTGGGTACTGGGGAATCAAAGGTGGGCAGTCTGCCTTTATAAGCAAATGCCTTTAAGTACTGTAAAAAATACAAACGAAAATTCGTCTTTTTTGCTTACTGATAATCACATAAAATTGTAATTATATTTTAACTAATTTTTAAATGCATGTATGTATATGCATGCATATGCATGTCAGGTCAGCAAACAATGCTCACTGTCATTGCTCAGGAATGCTGTTCACTATTTTTGAGGCAGGGTCTGTCATTTGCCCTGAAGTTTACCAATTAGGATCAACCAAGAAGCCCCATAGATCCTCCTGGCTCTGCCTCCCAGTGCTGGAATTACAAATAAACCCTGCATTTTCATGTGAGTTTTGAGGATGATGTTAGGTCCTCATAGCACTTTAACAATTGAGCTATCTCCCTAAGACTCTCTTTTTCCAATTGATACAGTTATTTTCTCATTGCTGCTTAAAATACCAGTATTGACAAAAACTATGAATAAGTTAATGAATATGACTCCCTATCACAATGCAAAACTTGAAAGATTGGCACCTAATTGTGACTTGCAACTTGCAGATTCAATTTATTTCACTGAGAGTGGTGATCAACAGTCTCTCTCCTTCATTTAAATTGTGGTGTCTGGGCTGGTGCAGGAACTGACGCAGAGTCAACACATTCCGTGGAAAACTTCTTTCCACTTAGACGACAATCTTTGAGAAATGTACAAACATCTATCACCACTTCTGATTCCAAGTTTTCTTGTAGTACCCAAAGAGCCTTGTTTTTGTTGGCATTTTTCCTACCTAAATGCCCTCTCTTTTGTTGTGAGGCTAAAACCTTCCAGTTAATTCTGGAACAGCTGAAGTCTACTTCCTTTCCTGGTTCCTGCAGGTTCCTTCCTTCCTCAGAGCAAATTTCCTGTTCCTTAGGCATCTCAAAATCTTGGAACTTCCATTCCAGCCTTTTATCTCCCACATATTCTAAATAAGAAATCTTTAAATGGCAAGTTCACATATGATTCATCTTTGGGTTTCTGCCACATCTAAGAATAATAATATACCTATGATAAAGCTTCTAAAAATATTTATTGGATATTAAACATGTTAAGTCAGCAATTAATATACTGATAGATAACATATATTATTTAGTTTCTAGTTGCTTCTCTGTCTTGTAAAGCCTGTTAATCTCTATGCATGTAGAAATCTAGTTCTTCCATTCATCTGATTCAGTTTGTAATAGGCAATATTCACTTTAGTTTACAAATTCATTATTATTAATCATTGCCAATAAGAAGTGCTCAAGTCATATAAAGAGAATATGATTCTCAGAGATTTCTCATTTAGCCATTGATGTGATCAATAAATGATGAGATAGAACCTCCAAATACTTATCTCAATGTTTTTGAAAACAGAATACATAAAAGTAAGTTTGTGAGAACACATAAGAGTTTATTATTTATTCTAATACATATATGGTAATTATACCATCATTTTAGGAAAATTTTAAAAAACCTCTTTGGTCTGGGAAGTTGGATCAGGGATAAAGTGCTTGCTGGGTAAATGTGAGTACCTGAATTCAGATCCCCAGAACACAAGTCCAAAGCCAGAAACTAGCTGGTGTCTAATTCCAGCACATGTATGGTGAGAAGGGAAGGGGAGACAGTAGAATTTCCTGGGCATTTGTGGATGAGCTAGCCTAAAAAAATGAGAGACCTTGCCTTAATATAAAATGGAAGGCAAGGACTAATACCTGAGGTTGTCGTCTGACTTCCACATGTGTGCTGTGACACACACAAATAAGTAAATGAAAAATAAAAATAAACCCTTTGTGATTCTTACAAGTTAGTCTTTCTAAAAGTGATTTCTAAATATTACAGGAAATGGAGAGAATTGACTCAGCCAGTTGTGCAGAGATCCTTCCTTTTTCTCTTTCTTCTCTACAAGTATCTCTTTGTAAGCACAGAAACTGGAATAAAGCTTCCTATTAAAAATTGATGGTTTCTTCAACTAAATCCCTCTGAATCTTTATGGATCTACTAAGTGTGTCACTGGTATCTAGTATCTACATCCAAACTATTCCCAGATTAACTATGATCAAGGAAAACTACGATAAGAAATTAGGTTAGGTTTTTCTTAAATAAATGTTTACTCAGGAGAACCAAATATTTGATCTAGAGAAGATAGCCAGGCTATAAATTTTTCAATCAGCTCAAAAGATTTTTAAAAAAAAATTTCCAAGGGAAACAGTATTTCTATAAGGTCAACATCTTAGCCTTTTATAAAACACAGCCTCAACTGTCTTTTATGACATTCCATATACTAGAGCAATGCTGTCCAATATGGTAGCACTTGTCAAAATATGGTGGCTATTGAGCACTTGAAATATGACTAGTCCAGATTTCCAGGTGCTTAGATATAAAATAATAATAAAAAATAAAATGAGAAATTGAAGACCAAATGCTAAAAATATGATATATCACATTAATAATTTTATATTGATTATATAGAAAGGTCATATTTTAGACATGCTTATCTTTATTACAGTATGAATACTATTCTACCTGTTACATTTTTCTTCTTAGGAATATTACAATTAAAATTTTCCATTATATATCTGACTTATTTGGAGATGTTACACCTTCCAAGGGGAAGTAGATTCCAGCTATTCCATTATAGATAGATAGATAGATAGATAGATAGATAGATAGATAGATGATAGATAGATAGATAGATAGATAGATAGATAGATAGATAGATAGATAGATGACTTATTTAAGTTTTATTCCAATACGAAATATTTTTTCAGGAGTGTACAATTATTCATGGTGCTGAACTTTACCAACCATGACTAAGTCATGAAATTCAAGAAAGCGATGGACAATGACTGGTTTTCCAATGATGGATCAGTGTTTGCGAGGTGTTAGTTTGCCAGGTGATCTTTTGTTCTCATATGTCACAATGGGTTTTTGTATTGTTTTGTTGTTTTACATTGACCATGTGAATACTGATTACCAAAATGATGCCTGGTTATATTATTTGAAATACATATAAATACAAAGTGCTCACAGTAAATACAGGGAGACATAGTCATCATGCTTCTTCCCATTTAACAATCAATGACTAATCATCATTATAGCAAAGCATTAGTATTTAAAGGTCAAAATCCCAGTAAATCAAGTGAAAGATTCAGAAAAGAAGAATTAGAATTAAGTTTTAAAATCAGAGAATCATCTTTGCCTTTCTTACATCACTTAGTCTAGATAGTTTTTTTAGACAGTTTAGTCAGAAAAGTTATGTTTAAATGCCATTAAAGATACAATGGAAGTTGTTCTTATTTTTTTTAATCTGGCTTTTTTAAGTCCTTTACTTCCTTTGCCTTTGAGATAAGCAACAATTTCCCAGCATCATCTAACAAAAAATGCAAACACAATGATAAACTGAAAGAAAAGAGATGGCTTTGGAGGTCTCTACTAACAGCTAAGAGTATATTGCACACTAGTCATATTTCCAAATTCTTTGTCGACAGTAATGGTTTGCTGCAATTCCTTCTCCTAGAAATGATTTGGAATCAGATGCTTAGCATTCAGATCCTCTATCTGTGTTATTTAAACCTGAGGGAAAGGAACATGAGTAGAGGATAAGTAGTGTGGTTCCCTTTGCATGGTGATTGTTGCTAAGGAAACCACTTCCTTCTAATCCTTGTGTTCAGCTTGTCCATCCCACTATCTGGCATCATTGCCTCTCAAAGAGGGCAACATCACAGCATGGCGTAAGAACAGGAAACAAAAGGGACAAAGCCCAGTACATTATCTTGCTGCATACACTGTTTCTCAGAAAATCTACGTGGTAGTTACTTCTGGGAAATGAAAACAGAGCCAGTCCCCTAAAACCTGCTTTATGCACAGGCATCAGTAGCTCTAAGGTTCTGCATTCACACATACAAGTATGCAAAAACACCAATTTCCAAGTCACACTTGTGACTGAAGAAGAAGATATAATGTGTCAGGCCTGCACAGGACAGGCCTTGGCAGATCAGAGGCCTGGGGCATGCTGGGTCAGTAATGGAGCCATGTGATCTTTCTGAATAACAGAGTCATGAGCTGACAAAATGATCAGTGAAAAGACTTTGTGTGTGTGGATTCTGAGAACCAGTATAAGGAGGACACAGAACTCATGGGCCCTGGGGTCAGGCTGAGCTACAAAGCAGGCAACTAACAGATAAGAGCGCCATCATGAGCGAAAAAGGCTAAACTAACATATCTGTAACAGAACCTCTGTCCACAAGGGTAACAATCTTATAAATTCAGTATTTAAAGTTTGAAAGCTCCACACTGGTTTTACCAAATAAACAATAAAGCAATAAAACACAACAAACAATTTGAATGGATACAGTTCAAAGTATATTTCATCTGTCAGCAAACATCAAATCATCCCTTCCTCTACTAGTTTTTGTCTCACTCTGATTCTAACATTTTTATAAGTATCTTTTTAAATCATTGGTTACATTGAATTGAAAATGCAAGACAGTACAGCTAAGTAAATAATATCTATCCAATTGTGAAGACAGTGATTTAAAAAAAAAACCTGCAGCTACAGTGGGCAGTCATGTAACTGATTCAGCTGTAAAAGCTACAAATAAATAAGGTACAATAAAATAAGTAAAATACAATAAAGTGATTTGAAAGAACTATAACCCTAAAACACTTATTTTGAACCCAATGTATAAAGTGTACAGTTTTGGTATGAGACCTTGTTCAAAGACTCTTCTGCTCAGTACTTAAAGGCATTTGCTTATAAAGGCAGACTGCCCAGGTTTGGTTCCCCAGTACTCACATAAAGCCAGACACACAAAAGGGTATGTGGGGTTCATTTGCAGTGGCAAGAGAAGCTGGTATGCTCATACACACATAACCTAGCTCTCTGCCCTCAAAAATTAAAGACTTTACAAAAGAGATTCTTTTCGAGACAGTAAGCTTCCTTACCCCATGAGCCTCTGCTGCTGAAGTGCGTATGTTTGGGTCCTCCTGATGATGAGTGGCTCCTGAATATTCATTTAAAAGTTTGCCCATATCACAGACAAGCAAGTCAAGAAGCGCCCACCTGTGCAATAGTGGCGCCCAACCTAGGTGGGTAATCAACAGTGGGCTAATTGGCTATGAGATCTGCTCAGAGGCAGGGAACCCCTGACTGGTAAGGGGACCCAAGGCAACCTTGAATGGGGACCAAGAACCCCATCTCCATGGGGAAGTCCTCACTAACCACAGGTCCTCAGAATAGGCTACACTCCCAAACACTCACCAACCTAGCAATATTTGTCTTAATTGATCTTACTCTCTGCTGGAGACTCTGTCTGTATTTTTCAGAAAACAACAAGAACCTGGGACAACCAAACTCCAAAAAAGGGATGTGATGTGATGGGGGACACCCAAGCAGGAGACTATCCATGTAGAGCCCTAACACAACCACTAAGGAAGTGGGATGATGAGCAGAAAAGCTATTCCCACAGCAAGGCAGATAACCTAGGGAAGGATAATGGAGAGAGGCACCAAGGGTGCCCAAAATTGTCCAAAACACAAATTTAGAGACTCTTAAAAACCTAATAACTATGCAAAATTTAAACTCACCCACTATGACTCAGGGAAATTTTTGGAAGAGAGGGCAGAAAGAATGTAAGAGTCATGGGGGAGAAAGAATAACTAATGCATGAAAGGGAATGTCATCCTGGTTTCAATGGCTTTATCTAATAACCTATGATACTGAGCATATTGTTGCGTTAATGTATATAATTTTAGGCCAATAAAAATGTTGGGAAAAAAGTTTCTTAATGAGGACTTTTCAGACGAGATCAGGCGCATTCAGGGTGGTATGGCCGTAGACAATGAGGACTTTTCAGATAGTCATCCTAATTTAAAAGTTTGTTTTTGTCAGGCTCTCAAGAGTGCCACTGTATGCTGTCCCACAGAATAACATCCAGAAATTTACTTTACAGTGTGATAGCCATTTATCTATTGAATATAGAAAAAGAAGCACAATGTCTCTTGTTCTGTATCACTAAGACCCTAAATTCATCCATCAGCTCCTTAAATGCCTCTCCAAGCCATGTCATAGCATGAGAAGATGCCTCCAAATTCTCCTCCTGCAAATCATCCAAAGCTTGCAAAACTTCCTTTGACATGTTTATGTCATGGATTTTAGACTCTTAATTTGAGATCTGAAACAGAAATCTAAATTCATTTTAAGTGGTTATGTAGAAGAAAGCAGTCACCTATGGATTGTCCTGATTTTATTTCATTTTTTTAAGTTAAGACTATGAAAATGTAACTGGGGAATCCAGTTATCCAAGACTAACTATAGGATTCTGTTTTTGAAAGACTGAGAAGCTAGCTGAAAATGCAATGAATATTCAATCTTCTAAATAGCATATAGGCACTCCTGAGTTCTTCCTGCAATAAGAAAGAGAATAATGACAATGAACCAGAGCTCACTCCAAAAGTAGCTTTGCGACTCTGGTGCCAGAGGAGGGACAGACACTAGACGAGCTGCACCGCACAAAGTTGCTTGCTTCCACTTCACTTCATAATCTGATGCGAGGGCAAAACTCTTTGTCATGTTATCTCACTTATGTCCATAATTTTCCTAATATAACTGTGACCTTATCATTTTATAATTAGGCATACACCATAGAGACAACTTAGTAACTTAGAGTCAATAACCACCATGAAGTGCCAGTCATATGTTTGACCAACCAGGCCATTTAAGAGCTCCAAATGCTTGGAGTCTGGGTCAAACTTCAATGAGGCTCTGACTATAATGCTATTTGAAGAGGCTTCAGTAGTAATGTGTGATATGCTGTGGATATTATGGGGCACAAATATGTGCGTGGAAGGTATAAGCTTCCTTTCACTGTCCTTAGGGCCCATCCTTATTCCCCAGTGAAGGTGCCATCCTCCTTGCTCTAGAGAGGAGAGGGTCCCGTGCAAATGAGTGTTCAGGGATGGAGACTGATGTCCTGGTGGTGAAGGTCTGGCATCCTTTCATGGGGAAGTACAGCATGGTGCTTTAGAGGCTAGAGAAGAGGACAGATGTGAGAGAAATAAATCACTGGGATCTTTATTTGGGATGTTCTTCCTGAAATTCTATGCTCATTCTGTGGGCCTGATTTATAAGCATTAGACATGAATAATAGGGATCTGTGAATTCAGGCCATGAATTTCCTAGGTGAAATCCATTAAACACTGTTTCTTCTTAAGAAAAAGAAAGAGGAAAGGAAAGGAAAGAAAGAAGAAACTAAAGAAAATCACAAAAACAATTCTGTAAGTTGGAAGGAGCCAGCATCATTTTGTTTTGTGTAGAAATCAAGAATGCCTCATCTCCTGCTGGCTGGTGCCTGGTTAGTGTGCATAAGATCTTGTTCGCACACTCGAGTCACAGGTTAGGCAATTGCCAAAGTTACTTCTACAAGAGCTCCCTTCAGCCGCCTCTGCCTTTTCTGCTTTTCTTTCTCTCCAAGTAGCCCAAAGCCACATTTTAATAAGTGACCTTCAACAAGCTGAATAATTTCTTCAGTACATGGGTACATTCAAAAGCCTCAGAGGATTTAGCTGTAATAAGTAGTGCTAGCAAATATACGGTCTTATGAAGCCTTTGAAGTCTCTAAAAACTTCCCGTAAGTAGCCTCAATTGAAGGTTTGGGCTAGATGATTTACAGAGCCCTTTGCAAGGCAAAAATCCTATGATTCGGGATCAGCAGAACCTGCTGGATATTACAGCTTAGTGCCCTTAATATGACTTTCTCATCTTTAAGGATATTTTTTGGATATAAAATAGGCTACTTGAATTGATCAGCTGTTAACTATTAATTAACTGCCAGTATTTGGGGGCTAGCAACAAAACCAAACAGGGTAGACATTTTTATTCCCACCGCACAGTTTAAAGAATGCTCTGATAAAAGTTTACTATCAATTGCAACTGGAGAACATTACACAGTACTGCAAAGCCAAAGCTATTTTCTTGTGACTGGATTATTGCTTAGCACACTTGGTGCTTATATTTTTCCTCCAACAAGATCCTACATTGTCTTCACAGCTCCTATCTTCAATCTACTCAGTAACTTTGTAACCCAGACTGAAATCATACAGCCAATTAGTCTTAATATTCAATATCTCAGCTACAGATACAAAATATAAAAATTTTCTCCAGTAGCTGCATGAGTCTGATTTCTAATCATGTTTGTGATAGATACCATTCTTAGAGGTTTTACACTAGGTATTACCTCCCAAAATAGTATTGACTGTAGTCATGTATGGCATTCTGTGACATGAATTTTAGAGGAACACAATGTTAAAGCAAATCACAAATAACAAATATGTAGAGAATCAGCATCAAAAGGCATGGAAATGTATATCAATTAATCAAATAAAGGCAGCTAACAATGTAGGGGTTAGGGCACATGTCTGTAATCTCTGCAGTCAGAGACAGAGGCAAGAGCATTGTGAGCTTGAGGTCATCTTTTCCTGGCCACACAGTCAGACTACATCTCAAAAAAAAAATCAACCAGCATAACTAATTTCTAAGCATCAAAATAAGCTGCTTGGCTGACTGATTTTTTTTCAAAAATTCAATTTATAATATTAAGAAATATCATTTTAAATATATTTAGTGAAAATGAATTTTTAAATACATATACTAAGTTGAGTCTTTTGTCCTAGTAGAGGATTTAGCATGTAAGGCACTATTTTATATGATTTCATGAATTCTTTTACTTTTCACAACTATCCTGTTTTTATTTCCACTTGGAAAGAAGCAAAGTCAATAAGGTGCAGAGTTTAACCATACCATACTGACTCATAACATTGACAGACTGCACTAAGTAAGCTGTTTTGAAATATATTCAATAAATCAAAAATTAACGGCTTGTGTGATGGTTTGGAGGGGAAAGTGCTTGTCATGCAAGCTTAAGGCCCTGAGTTCATATTTTCAGAACCCACATAAAATGCTTGGTGTGGTGATGGGAGATCTAGAAACCCAGTCCTGGGAAGCAGAGAAAAGTGGATCCCTAGAGCTTGTTGGCTAGCTAGCCTACCTGAATTGATGAGTTTTAGGTTCAATGCAAGACCCTGACTCAAAAAAAAGGAAAGGTGCAGAACAACTGAAAAGACACCTCTGGACACACACACACATACATGTGCACCCAAATATGCATACACACATATATATATATACAAAAAGAAAAATGGTGATTAAACTTTGCTATCACTAAGCTCATGAACCTAAATATTTTCCAAACATGGTAGTGTCTACAATCGCAGCACTTGGAAGGCTGAGGCAAAAGAATTGGCACAAATTTAAGGTAGTGAGTTCTAGGCCAATCTGGGCTACAGTGTGAGACTATGTCTCAGAAAAAGTTTAATATTTTTTAAAGTCCTGCTGAATAAGCTGATACAATTGAAGGAGACTATGTTACTATTTCCTAGATTTATTTACAAAATATAGTCTCCAAAATATGTGATCACTTACTTCTTATTCTATTCATTAGATGGGAGTCATTAAATCCAAGACTGAGGGTAATTAAGGAGAGAAATAAAAAATTGTGGATAAATTTAAAGCCACCATGTGATCAAAAATTGAATCAAGATAAAATCCTGAAGACAAAAAATTACACATAGTTATATAATAAATAATTAAATGACTGAGCAAATAAATGAATCAGTTGAATTTTTTTATAATTCATTGTACATCCTATTTTTTGTGATGCTTTATCTCAGCTACCTGTCTAAATATTATCCATTCTTTTATTTTCAGTTCAAATATCACTGACATCAAGGCTTCCTGGACTTACCTAAGTGAAAAGAGTCATCCCACTTGTCATGGTTAGGTTTTGTTGTCAACTTGATCTTTTTAGTTATCTTTGGTGGGTCTCTGAGGATGTTCACAAGAAGGCAGCCTCTCAGTAGGGGACAGGATCTAGAAATAAACATCCCTTCCTGGCAGGGCAGTGCAGGGAGGAAATTCCAGAGACTCAGGAAACCAACAAGTCTGAGATAGGGTTGCAAGACCCTTCCCTAAGGCTATATAAGGGGAAGGGAATTCCTCTCCCTTTGATCCTTGCCTGTTTGTATCGTGTATGTGCAGTGCTGGTGATAGTTTTTCCTCTCTCTGCTTGGACCTGTGAAAAGGGGGCCAAGACTCTTTCATTATTATGGAACTTTCCCTGGATCAGTAGTTTCAATAAATCCTTTCTTCCCATAACTGTGCCTGGTTTGGAGATTCATCCCAGTGGAATGTTACACCACTCCATCATGAAACCCTGAACTTTTCTTTAAAACACTGATATTTAGCAATCTAAGAAATTCCTTTAATACAATTTATATACCCAAGCAAACATTTATGGAAGACAAATATTGAACATATAGTTTTATTTATTCTGTGCACAGCTTAATACATATATGTGTGTGTGTGTGTGTCTGCTTGGTTGGATAGTTTGATTGGGCAACTTCTGGATGATTCTCTATCCCTAGAGCATTGTTGATATGACATTGGGAAGAGTCGATGGGGTAATAAAACATCCCTTGAATGTAACTTTTAAGTATCAACAATAGTTAAAACACATTAGCCTACAAGCTGTATTCATTTTCTAAATGCATGGCCATGAAATCTACTTTGTTGTTGCAAATTACCAAGTGGATTTGAATTTTTAAGAAGTACCTAGTTGTATACAAAGAAAAAATATATATGTCATTAAGTAGGCTTGCACATAGATATAACTAAAATATAATAATTCTAAATTAAAATATTAAAATAATGTGTAATAACAGATGTGGTCAAACCAATGACTAAAGCTCAGAAAGAAATTTTTTCAAGGCTAGGGAGGTCCTTTAGTGTTTAAAGCACTTGCCATACAACTCTGAGTACCTGAGTTCATATCACTAGACCAAATGTAAAGCCAAAAGCTATTGTGGGTTTCTGTGATTCCAGTGTGCCTACAACATGAAGGGAAGTGAAGAGAGTATACTTTCCTAGAAGCCTGGGGAATGGAACAGTAAACAAGAGACCCTGCCTAAAATGAGTTTCAGTATGAACCTGAAAGTTGCCCTGTGTCCATATTCAAATACATGAACATATGTACAAATATACAAAAGCCAAACAAATATATACATAAGGTAAAATAACAATTAAAAGCATTGTTTTAGAGAACTGACATATTTAACTATTGAAATCTCAGTTCTCACCACTATGGAATAAATAATTGGAACTGCCAATGTATTGGTCAGCTCTCCACTACTATAACAAAGTCCTTGGGATAATTAACTTCTAAGAAGAAAACATTTCTTTTGGGCTCAACATTTAAGTGGTTCCACTGTATGGGTGTGTGAACCCATAGCTTTTAGGCCAGCAAAATATGGTAAGAACTCAAAGAAAAGCAAAATTGTTCACCTCATGAGTCAGGAATCAGACAGAAAGAAGAAAGAGCCATGGCTCCACAGTCTCCTCCATGGGTGTCATGGTTTGTTCCAGGTGCCCCCCACAAACAAATGAATGTGTTCTGATGATCAATCCTCAGCTGATGGCAGTTTGGATATTACAACCTCGATGAAGCTGTGTTGTTGGGGGCGGGCTTATGGGGTTATAAGCCAGCTTCCCCTTGCCAATGTTTGGCACACCTTCCTGCCACTGTTTGCAGTGCTGTGGCAGAGGTGATGTCCAGCCCTCTGCTCATGCCATCATTTTCCCTGCCACGATGGAGTCTCCCCTTGAGTCCGTAAGTCAAATAAACCCTTTCCTCCACAAGCCTCTTTTGCTTGGGTTCTTTCTGTGCAGCAACTAGAAAGCTGACCGCAACAATGGTATGTCCCCAGTTGTCCCGGTGAACCTAGAACTTCCAAATAGGCTCACCTCCCACCACCTCCCAAGAGAGCAATCCTAGGGACCAAGAATCTTACACCCGAGCTTATAGAGGACATTTCACATCCAAACTATACTAGATAACTTTCAATGAGGACTGCCTATTGTCCAGCCCCTGGGGCCACAACTAGAGAAATAATGTATTGCAAGAAGGTCACAACCACAGGCAAGAGTACCATGTGAGGGAGGGATGGGTGAAAGTACTGCACATCCATTTAAGGATCAAGTTGTGAACAGTTGAAAAATGGAAGAATGATCATTTATGCTTGCAGAGAAACTGAGGGGTCTGTTTGTCAAACGAGTGGTGAAACATTATTTCAGGTGAACGTGAAAATCTTTGTCCAGACAGAAAGGTAAGTATAGCAGGAAATTTTTTCAAATGCCTGTTGACAGGGTCCAGGCTAGAAGGGACTGGAAATTGAAGCAAAAAAGCATGTAAAAGTCTCATGTGTTATGTCAAGGGGCTTATTTTACGTCTTACAGACCAATACCTAAGATAAGCATGTGATTATGTTGTTACACTTTAAAAATAAGCTACAGGAATTTTCTACACCCAGAAATTTCAATGTCAGAAAAATTTTTAAATGCTTTTTTAAGCAATGAGTTTCATAGGAAAAAATTTTCTCCAAGGTGAGGTTTGACAAAGAGACATAAACAGAAAAAAAGCTGAAAAGAGGCATAATAGACTATTATGGGGGCAAAATTGTCCACTTCCTGGCACCCATTGCAATCCTGATGGTGTCATCTATTTCACAAGTAATGCAGCTCCCAATCAGCTACTGCCTTGCTCCTTTCTCATTGGCATTTCTACAGTCTTTGTTGATGTAAATATAAGTCAAGAGCACTGAAAGTTATCTAGCACTAAAATGAACTACGTCAATAACATTTTAATCGTTGAACATATTTTATTATCTATGCTGAATTTTAAAACCAACCTACATATTTTAAAATTAAAGAAAAATGTAGACAGAAAAGAGAAGTTGTCTTTAGTATTTTTCAGCATGTAAATTTCAAAATGAGTAAGGCATGATCAGGAGTTTTTATAGTAACATTTTATAGACACCATTGTTAAACTTGATTTAGGAAAGAATAAAAAAAAACAAAAGCTCAAGCCATCAGTTGAAAAGTCATTTGGAAAAAGGATGTTGACTCACTGTATCATTCCATTTGCCATATTATTAGTAACCAAAGAAAATAAAATGTATATTTTTATAATAGAAATACTTAACCAGGTGACCAGAGTTAATATTACCAATATGGGATAAATAATTCTGTGTTCAATGGCATAAATATCTTCAGAAATAATCTTAATGCCTAAATGTTTATCCTAGTCTAATCGTTAAGAAATTATCATGTAAATCCTGGTTGATAGACATCTTTTTTAATTTCACTGGATATATTTCAGCAATATCCACAGTGGCTTGAGAGGTGTTTTAAAAAGGATAGAAGAAAAGAAGGAAGGGAGGGAGGGAAGGAAGACGGGAAGAAGAAAAGAGGCCATTTCTATGATAGCAAAGTTAAGTGTCATAACTGCTAGCTGTTTTACATAAGCTTCACAATAACTGCAAAAGAAAAACCATAACGCATGAACATAAAATAGCAAGGAGACAACCATGACAGAAAATCACCTAGTCACTGAACATGAAGGAATGGATAAAGAATTCTAAAATAGAACAGAGGAAGCTATGTTTAGATAAAATAGATCTTAAATCACAAACTTTGCAGAGGCTGGAGATATGGCTCCATAGGTAAAGTGTTTGCCTTGCATGCATGAGGACCTGAATTAAATACCCAGTATCTAGATGGGGAGGGAGGGCATTGGAGAATTGGGGATAACAACTCATTGTTGGCCCACTAAATAATGTAACTCATTATGGACAATAAAAAATTAAAAAAAAAGAAAGTCATTATGTAATTTTAAAAAGGTCAGTTCATCAACAGGGTATAATAATTGTAAATAAATATTTACAATAGTGGAGATCTGAATTATGTAAAAAGTAAATAAAACAAATATTAGTTGACCTGAAGGGATGATAACTAGCATAGGATTTTAACACTCTATTTCAGAATCAATCAATAAGGAAACAGACAAAAAATAAATAGGAAAAGCAAGCTTAAAGTATATGTAAGAGTAAATGGACCACCAATAATAGCAGAATACCTATTCCTTTCAAGTGGATGAAACATTTCCTAGGATAGATCATATGTTAGATGACAAGACACATTTTAGTAAATATAAGATGACTTAAATCATATCAAGCACCTTTTTTGATCACAATGGTATGAAACTATAAATCAACAACAGCATAAGTTTTGGATAATTCACAAGTTCATACAAACTAGGCAATATGCTTCTGGAAACCAAACAGTCTAAAGAAAAAATTAAATTTTAAAAAATGTATTAAATTTCAAATTTAGAAAACTAAAAACTATCTTTAGACAAAATTAAAATGAAAATACAACATAACAAAAACTTAAATGATACAGCAAAAATAGCCCTGAGAGGAAACTTTGCAACACTAAATGTGTAATCAAAGGGTTCCAAATAAGCCAATGTGGTGGCTCATGCCTTTAGTCCCAGCACTTGGGAGGCAGAGGAAGGAGGATCACCATGAGTTCCAGGCCACCCTGAGACTACATAGTGAATTCGAGGTCAGCTTGGGCTAGAGTGAGATCCTATCTTGAAAAAAAAGTTCTAAATAAATTAATGCTACATATTAAGGAACAAAGAAAAGAAAAATAAACAAGCTCTAAGTTAGTAGAAGTAAAGAAACAATAAAGATTTCAGCAAAGGTAAATAAAGCCACAAATCTAGTGGAACAAGCCTGAAATCTGACAAATCAGGAGACTTGGGAAAGAGAACAGACAGCAAGTTCAAAGCCTTCCTAGACTGTGGAGTGAATTCAAAGCCAGCTTAGACAACTTAGAGAGACCTTGTCATTTTTAAAAGTCAAAAGAGAAATGAAGAAGTGCTGAGTGGCTGAGGGCTAGCCTAGCATGCTTGAGGCTTAGCTTCAATCCTTGGTATGAGAAAGGGAAAGAGATATAGAAATAGAAAATCCTTTCTGATTAAGAACTATCGAGTTTGGCACAGAGGGTATGCACATCAGCAAGATAAAGGCTATATATGATCAAACCATAGGGAACATGGTTTTTAACTGCAAAAAGTTGAAAGATTTTCCTATAAGATTAGGAAATATCTACACTGTCATGACTTCTACTAGTAGTAGTATTGGAAATAGAAGTTAGGAATATTAGGCATTAGAAAAAAATTAAAAGAATCCAAATCAGTCTTAAACATTAAGTTGTTCCTGTTTGCAGAAACATAATATTAGCTATCAAAAGCTGTTTAGAAATATTATGTGACAATTAAAATGTCTACTATAAGAAACAAAGGAAAAAAATAAAATAAATAACCAATGGTCTGTTGTGGTTTTCTTTACCCTCAAGGCAAACTGTTGGAAAAGCATAAGGCAGAGGATACAAAACTTTACTTATATTTATCAGAGTCATTCCAATTATATTTGTTTAAAATATAGGACTTTGGGGCTGGAGAGATGGCTCATGGCTAAAGGCATTTGTTGCAAAGCTTCACAGATCAGGTTTGGTACCCCAGTACCCACATAAAGCAAGATGCATAGAATGGTACTTGTGTCTGAATTCATTTTCAATGGCACAAGGCCCCGGCATGCCCATACTCACTCTCTCCTTCAAATAAACAAATAAATAAGTAAAATATTAACATGCATGCATACATATGTATGTATGTATGTAAGTATGTAGATGATTTTGAAACCCAGTACCCCAGTGGAGCATGGGAAGGCCCCTGGTTAAACCAATTCTACTGCTATGGAAGTATCTTACTTGGAAGTTGAGTCCTGAACGGGATATGGGCAACATACATTCAAAGATGCTTCTAAGAAAGAGAGAAGGGGGAGAAGAGAGAGAAGGAAGGAGGGAGAAAGGAAAAAAGGAAGGAAGAGATGGAGGGAGGGAGGAGGAAAGGAAGAAAGGAAGCAAGGAAAAAAGAAGTAAAGAAAAATATATAGAAATATCAAAGAAGTATATGAGAAATTGCTCAACATTACAAATCATTTGAGAAACATTCAAATCACAATGAGAAGGGCTGGGGGGAGGCGGCTCAGTATCCATCTAAAGCCAGATGCACAAAGTGGAGCATGTGCTGAGTTGTTTGAAGTGGCAGAAGGCCCTGGTACACCCATTTTCTCTCTCTGTGTCTCTCTCTGTGTGTGTCTCTTTGGTCATTGGAGTATTGGAGAAGTATTGCTCAAAAGATAAAAATATTTCCAGTTAGTTGGGAAGAATACATTCAACATGTAGAAAATGGTGATTTCAGTTAAAATGTTTTCCATTATTGAACAACTCTGACAGCAAGCTTTGTGTTCTCATAAAAATGATAGGTATGTAAGGTAAGGAAATTTTCAATTTGACCTATTGAGCCATTCTACAATACTTACATATTTCAAAATATGCTATAAATTATAAGCATAAACAAATTTTGTCAATTAAGATTTCAAATGTGAAAACTAAGCCAATAAAGTGCTACATAAATGAGACTACCATTTACGGATAATTTGCAGCCCATAGTAGTAATTGTAGTAGTCTACTTAAGTCAAACTTAAGGTGAAAAATTTAATTTTAAAAACAAAAGAGAAAGTAAACTAGTTGTAAGATTCTATATTCTATAGTAAAACAACAAATATGTTTTTGTACTTAGAGAAAAAGAGAAATGAAATAAGGCCAATGTAATCAATGTGACATCTTTGAGTGAAATTTTATTTTTAAAGGAACATATTTATGAAGAATATATACAGGGTAAGTGGAGGACTTTGACAACTATATGTTTGATAATATGTTGTCAGTTTTAGACATCCTGAGATAATTATGCTGCATTCATATAGAATGATGTCTTTGTTACTAGAAGTTAAATGCAGAAATATGTGAGGAGAAAATTGAATGATTTGGGAGTAAGTCTTCACAAATGCTTCAGGATAATAGAACTTATTAATGTTTATGTAAGTATCAGAATCAAGTGTGAGGGTGTTGATTCACCATTCTATGGTTGATGTAGAGTTGATATCTTTTCATAATGAAGTGTTGGGGTAAACTTGATGTTGGAGTCTTACTTCCAAGCTTTCTGATATAGTTATTTGGAGATATAGCCTAAGCACAGGGATTTTGCTTAGATAATGCTTAGGCTGGAAACCACTTGTGAGTTGAAAAGTATTAATTTGTATCTATGGTTGAGGTAGAAATAACTTTCCAAGCACAAGTTTTCTTGAGATTTGTGTGTCAACCTTTTATAGCCACTTATCATGCACTAATTGACTATATTAATGAATGACTTATAAGCTTGAACAGGTATTTGATTTTAATCTTTTAATCATTTTTCAAGATGTGATTTATCTTGTACCAGAAACTCAAGCCATTCCATTTCATAAATAGTCACAGATCATTTAAAATAGCATGTTCCAAGAATATGTAAATTACTAGATCAGAGAATCAAAATTTTAAGAAACTTAAAGTGAAAACGCTCAAAATTAATTATAGTTTATGCATATATATGAAAGGGCAATAGCTTTTCATATGAATGAGTTATAAATGCAAAAATGATGATAAAATATGTACACTGTTATTTCAAACACTGGAAGTGACAGAAATATAAATTTCTAAAATCAATTGCTTAGTAAAAAATTAAACTTTACATCTGACCTTCACCTAGAATAAAAAAGTAAAGATGACAATCTCAAATGTAGATATATTTTACATTACATTTTAAAGGTTTAATGGATGGTATAATTTAAAAGTTACTCTAGTTCTCTGCCCAAGTATAAAATTTAGATTTCATTTGGTCCTGATTTTAGAGATTCATGTTACTTGCTATGGGAAAATTAGACATCCTCTGAAGCTATAATTACATCTGATTTTTGCCCTGACATTTGTCAGCTAGTCAATGTTCTTGCTCTTTCCATGTTTTGCATGTCAAAAATTAAATAAATTAAAGAGTAATATTTCTATATAAAGGAAGGGTACAGGAAGAATGGAAAATAAGTACTCTTCAACTTAAGAACGTCTCAGACAACCTTGGGCTTTTTTAGTCTAAAACCACACATTACTTCTTTATTATTATTTCAGTATATTAATAAAATGCATATAATTGCTCCATATCTGTGCTGTACTTGAGTTTAGTAAGCTTCTAGTTTCATGTCTGAAATTCAATATAAAATTTGTTACATAGCTTATGCTGATAATCATGGGGAGGTTTGATTTTCTAATATTGTAATTTTATTTGGCCATTTCTTCAAATCTTATTTCCATATGTACAATAGCCAAAATAAAATCAGTTTTGTGATTGTTAACTAGAAAGTTTAAACTTTGCTCACTCCTTATCCCTTTAATATGATTAAGGCCAACAGAGACCAGAAAGGAGGAAAATGGGATTTTTCAGGGCAATAATATCTGCACTTTAGTTTGAAAAGCACTTGAGTTACTTCTTTATATTGATTCTAAAGCCACAGGAAATACATTTTGGAAACTAGGGAGTAAACAGAGAGAACTAACATCATTAGGCCAAATGTTGGACACTGAGGTTTAAGGTTTGTAAATTTAGAGAAGAAAACAAGTTTTTTCCTTCCTTAAAGGATTTAGTGTTTCCAACTCAGAAAATTCATATTTGCACAGTGGAGGGAGGGAAGGAAGAAGGAAGAGAGAGAGAGAGAGAGTACTCTATTAAGTGAACACCAGGATTAAGTGCACACTAGCTATTGGAGAGACTTTTGGAAATGGCCATGGCCAAGACCACCTCCATTCTAGTCTTTACATAAAGTCATCATAACTTGTGAAGGTAGGTCTGAAATGTCCTCCTTGAGCCCCTATGGGGCTATTCTGTTTTTCAATTGGAATAATAATTTTCTGTGGAGTGAAATAGATTCCAGAAAAAAACTAACCTTTGAGAATTCTAACAGTGATTCTTTTTTTTTGGGGGGGGGGGTTCGAGGTACGGTCTCACTCTAGCTCAGGCTGACCTGGAATTCACTATGTAGTGTCAGATGGCCTCGAACTCACAGTGATTCTCCTACTTCTGCCTCCCGTGTGCTGGGATTAAAGGCGTGCGCCACCACGCCCGGCTCTAACAGTGATTCTAACAGGAGATGGAGTGACTGACAAGAAGAAACTTACAAATCAAAGGACAGAATATGGTTGGAAAGTCAGACTATTTCCCAACAGGCCTTGGGGAAAGGTAAAACTTTGGGGGTACTTTCCCTTTGCACTATAAGAAAATCCACACTTCATGGAGTTGTCTACTGCTCCCTGATGGCTTGTAGTTGTCTTAACTCTTTTAATGAATGCCAATGTAAACTTACAATTGTATTCAATGGTTATGATGCAGCAACAAGGAAGGGGTGTGGCCACTGTGAACCTGCAACACTTACAAGACATCCCCCATCTGAGGGGATCATTTTCTATGACTATGATTTTTAGAAAGAAGTAAGACCTTGCCTTTCTATTTTTCTAATGTATGTTGATGCCTTCCTTTTCTCCTTTTCCTCAGGATACATTAGATACTATGGAAAATATTCTTAAACTGATTTTTAATAATCAAAAAGGAAAGGGGAAGGAAAAGTCGAAAGGAATCATGTAGAAAGCTGAATTTCTGTTGCCAGAACTCACTGAACTTATATCTCCATCAGTCCTTTCCAGATGAATGTAAATTATCATGAAAATCACTGTTAGGATCTTCCAGATTTTTATAGTAAAAGTATATTGCCAGAGAAAAGAACAAGGTCCCAAGTCACTTGAAGGAGACTGGGAATCAGTTTTCATTTGGAAACTTTTAAAACCAATATTGGATGGGCTTGCTATGCAAGTGACTTGATGACCCTACAGTTAGTGAGTAAGCGGCAAATTGCCAGTCTGCTTATTTGCCTCTGTTCCCGCAGTGTGGCAGCACCCCCTAACTGTGTAGTCTTGGCCCACACACCTAAGGGATTATAATGAACCTATCACTTTTATGGGATTTTGTGGCGTGTCAGGAAACCCTGCTGGAACCCTGGGGGCAGGTTGTGACAGGATCACTTCTTTTGAAAATGTGAGGCAGAGTTCTCCTCATCACTTACCAACCATACAAGGACACTGGTACTCTCTGTTCTTTATTGAAGATGAAGAAGGGACATGTGGGTATCAAGTTTGACATGCAGCAATATCTTCCTGCCTGTAGCCCTAAAGAAAGTATGAGATGAGGCAGTTAAAAGGTGACTGGCAGGAGGCTCCATTGTGTTCTCTGCATTGACACATACATCAGAATGTTGTGTAACAGTACAACTCCGAATTCAGGATATAGAATTCTTGTCATATAGATATCATGCTTAATAGATGTATTTAATATTCACTATTGAATATTAAAACTAGATTCCCTTGAAGCAATAGAGGCATCAAGAAAGAAAGAAAAATGACATGTTATCTTTTCTGACATGGTGAATATAGAAAGAGACTCAGAATAAATACTATCTTCACCATGACAGGTGTGCTTGGGGAAAGCACATGGTAATTGCCAAAGGCACAATGACATCAGGTAAGGAGTCCATTGAGACAAAGTTCTGCTCATGGCAATGACACTAAACATATAATCTGGGAAAACATTGCCATTTACCTTAGTTTCCTCATCTGTCAAAAACAGCTTGCATAGCTTATAATTAGTTTTATGGGGCTTACTCTGAGGAACAAATAAAATAATGAACACATCCACAGAAAACTATTATACAACTTTTTAACAGAAAAAATACAACTTTTTAACAGGATTTAATAGAATATCAGTTAATTATAGGAAATTCCACTTACAAACAACACAATTGTTTTAATTAATAGAATAGTCGCATCATCCATGCAAAACTCAAAAATACAAAAATCTAAAAATATAGCAAATGATTTTTAGGGATAAAATATAACATCCAAACTCTTTGGTAAGTGTTGACAATTTGAAGATTTTCGATTCACATTCAGTCGAATGGTACAAGGTTTTGAAAGAGGAAACAGAGCAAGTCCAAAAGCCTAACAGTTTACAATCTTAAATTGGAATTCAAAATGAAATGGTGGCCTGAAGATACACACAGTGTACTAGTCTGTTCAGGACTGGTATATTTGATTTAAAAGAAGAGGAAGAATATGGAGAGATGATTCCTAAACATGAATAGAGACAGTGTCTCTATGCTCTTGAAAAGTGTTGCCTACTATGCCCTGTGTGGTCATGCTCTGTGTGCCAGATTACAAATTATATCGATCCTCATCCTGCAACTAGTGACTGGGCCCTTGACCTGAATCCATTCCTGCACCCACTGCATGTGAAGGTATCTTCCTGTCCATCTCATCAAGCTTTGGGAGACTTTGCAAGGAGAATCCATGCAAATCTGCACATTGCTGTTTGCTCTGCTATGAGCAATGAAGTCCTAGGGATCTGACCCATGAATCTCCCGTCATCCTCTAGCTAGAAATAAATATGTTAGATTACAGAGTAGACTCTGTATGTGTTTTTAATACTTAGTCCCTAGCTGGTGGCATTTTGGGAGGTGGAGTCTAGATGGAGGAGGTGTGTGGCTCAAGGCAAGTTTAGGAGTGTTATATAGCCCAGTTCCCCTTTCCAGTAGTAGCTCAGTTCATTTTTGCTGCTTCCTGACAGCTGCTGTGGCAAGATGTGATGACCAGTCTCTGCTCTACGACCCTTCCCATGCCATGATGAAACTTCCCCTTAAGACTATAACCTGAAATAAACCTTTTCTTCCCATCATTTGCTTTTGGTTGGGTGTTTTTTCCCAGCAACAGAGAGGTCACTATAGCAAAAAAAACAATACATATAAATTATCTCTCATTACTCTAAATTTTTACTAATATGTCAATATCAATCATATGGGCTTTTAATTTTATAACATATTTGAAAATCAAATAAAGCACATAGACATGGGGTTGATTAAAACATTTGACTAAGACTCTACACTTTATAGGCATGAGTTGGGTAAATTCTCATAGTTTCAATGGCTGTTGATGTTGTTAACTAGAAATTGTATCCAAGATGGTATTTTCTGTTATAAAACTAAGATTCTGATAATTGTCTAATCATAGATCTTCATTACTATGGTTTCTAAAGCATTATATATATGTATATATATATATATGTATGTATATATATATATATATTATTTGCTGTGTGTATGTGTTTTGTGGATGTGCATGCCAGGGTATCTTGCTACTGTAAATAAATGTCAGATTCTAACTTTACATGATGGGTGGAAACTTGAACCTGGACCAGCAAGGTTTGCCAGTGAGCCATCTCCTCAGACCATGAATCATTTCTTATACAACTAGTCAAGAAAGAATAATTAAAAATAATAGTAACTAACTTTTTAATTTAATACCATGTGGTAGGGACTGACCAGATGAGTTATAGATTATTTCATTTAACTTGAGAATTTTTATAGTTTATTTTTCAGATAAGTACTAACAGTTTTAAATTTTCAACTTTATTCGTCATTTTAAAACATTTTACTTAACCAGATGGATATTGATAGAATAAGCCTATAGCTTAGAAGGCCATAGACCCTAAAGGGAAGCTTACACTATTCTTGGGCTAAAAGGAAAGGTTCTGCCCATCATAAAAGTCTTCTTAAACATATGGATAGCACACAGAAGACATTAAAGGAGAAAGCAAGTGTACTTCCAGACATTTCCAAGGATGAATGGATTAGCTCATACACTGATGCAAACATGCTCTTCAGTCCTCCGTTTCTTGTTTTTTCTTCACTTCTCTCTGACATTGACGTGTGTGTGTGTGTGTGTGTGTGTGTGTGTGTGTGTGTGCGCGTGTGGGTATGTATTTCAATGCTGAATCAGTCATTGTCAAATTCTGGATTAAGGTCCTCACATCTTCACCACCAAAAAGGAAAAAAAAAAGTGTTTATCTCTCCCTCTTAAGTTTAAAGTCCGACCAGCATGATATGTCAAGAGCCCACTCCTCAGACTGTGTCATAGTGCTCTATGTATGACAACCATTGCAAAAAGAGAGTGTTAATCCCAGCAAAAAGAATTGATACTAGCAGCAAAGTTGGGGAATTCATACCTGGTACTGAGACCAAGTCCGAAGGCTGTGCCTTGGCAGGTCCCAGACCCTACAGGAAAGCTCCCACTGTTCTTTGGCTGAAAGGAGGTGGTTATACTCATCAAAAAGTCTTCTAAATGTCTTACGCTTATCTCCTTTGATCCATGTTGCTCTCACTCTTGGCTAGAGAATCTGCTTTTTACAGACAGTGAATACTGGGGAGACCCAAGACCCATCAGTATGACAAGAAAAGAAAGCTGACTGATCTCTGTCACATTTACTAGGAAACATTACAGAGGAAGTGGCAGGTTAAACATCCATGTGGCTCTTAATGCTAGTTTGAGAGCCTCCTCCAAAGAGATGGTGGTAGACATTGAGCAGACTCTAAACTCATTAAAGCAGAAAAATGCTTTAAAGCAGGAAGCTGCTAAGAACTTTACACTAAAGGAGAGTTATAACACACTCCCTCCAAGGCTCAGGGAACATTGCAAAAGAGGGGGCTGAAAGAATATCAGCAAAACAGGCTGGGAAAGTGTACTATAATGTTTTCTAAGCCCTACCGAGACTGAGCAGTGCTCTCATGACCCCTACAGTGGTTAATGATAACACCACCAAGGAGGGCCTTCAGTGGAATTGAGGCAGGAGAAAGGGAACATAAAGTGTATACCCCATGGGAATAAACCAATTTGTAATAGCTCCATATGATTAATTTCTAAGTTTTAAAAAATAACAGATAGCAAAAAAATAAGCAAAAACATATTTACCATAACAGATTCAACAATGAGTTTACTTTGTTTTACAATTATGAAATAACCTCACTAGTCTCATTGGTTTATGTTTTACAAAGAAAGAAAGAAAGTGAATTGGTGTCTATGGATGCAACTTGAATGCCATTTATGGAGCCAGAACCCACACAGCTGTGAGCATCCTACTCTTGATGAGCCTGGCACAGGGATTTACAGCATGCAGTGTGTGTGTGTGTGTGTGTGTGTGTGTGTGTGTGTGTGTGAGAGAGAGAGAGAGAGAGAGAGAGAGAGAGAGAGAGAGAGAGAGGCTGTGTATGAGAGTGTGAGAGTGTATGTGAATGTGTGTGTGCGAATGTGTGTGTGAGAGAGAGTATGTGTGTGCGTGTGTGAATGTGTGTGTGTTTCTCTCTGCATACCAAGAAAATATATTCCAAACACATTCTCGTTATCCAGAATCATCAGCTCTAAAATATTTCTATCACCAAGAAGGGATCTCCTGATCCAGTCAAGAAAAGCAAGAGATCTCCTGGCCCTTGAGAATTGAAGGCAGAAGGATGAGGAGTTCAAAATCATCATCAACTACATAGTGATTAGCCTGGGCTCCATAAAAACCTATATCAAAAATAAAGGATGCAAATTAATTAAATAAATAAAAAGCAGTTGAGTTTTATATTTATCTTTTAAAAAATATCTTTATTATGAATAAGTTTATACATTGTATGAGCAACTCTTGTGAATATGTCTGTTTCCTTCCTCTCTGTCACCTACCCACTGGGGTCCTTACTCGGTGTGCATTCTGGATCTGTCCATAGAATATGGGGTTATGAACTGCACCAGAGGTAGACAGTTTTTTGTTTTTTTTTTTCCTTCCCCCTTGTGTATTGTTGCTGAGGGGCAATGTCTCCTGATGTTCTCTGCCACCATGACTCTTACATTCTATCCACCCCCTCTTCAGCTCAGTTCCCTGAGTCACAGTGGGTGAGTTTTAAGTCTGCTTTATTGTTGAAATCTTGATTATCTCTGGATCTTTGCCTTAGGTTGTATTGGGTATTGTTGGTATCTGTCTCTACTAACCTGTCATGGGTTATCAGACTTGCTGTGGTGATTGGTCTCCTGTTTGTCTCTTCACTTTCTCATAGGTTTCATTTGGGCCCTGTGTGAAGGGTAGGTGTGGTTTGTCTCCTGCCAGGATGTCAGCCTTCATCCAATGACTTATCTTTCATAAAGGATTTTATTAGGCCTACTCAATGTTACAAAACACTAGTTGATTCAGCAGGGTATTTGAATTTATATTCAAAAAGCAAAATCAGCCAGGCATGGTGGCACACACTTTTAATGTCAGCACTCCAGAGGCTGAGGTAGGAGGATCAGTGTGAGTTCAAGCCGCCAGGAGATTACATAGTGAATTCCAGGTCAGCCTAAGCTACAGCAAGACCCTACCTTGAAAAAACAAACAAACAAAAGCAAAATCATTTAGTATTAAACTTAAATAGCATCCACATTCTAGCCATGGTTTTTTAACATCAAGGATGTTCATTGAAATGGGAGTCTTTGCAATGGTTATCACTTTCAACATGAATTTTGAATAACTTGAAAACATTAACCAAACTTTTTCAGTGTAGCATATTATAGAAGACTGATTTGGAAGACTATGTGTATACCTGACAGGATAGAATAATTTTTATGACTTGTACCACATTTTGTATTCTAGTCCAATGAAAGGTAACGAAACACTTATGAGATGTTTGACAGAAATAAAAAAATTCCTGTTATAAATTTACATTAATTACATTACATAATTACATGACATTATTTATTTAGCCATTCAATAAACATTAATTAGGACCTACTCTTTTCAATGCCAGGGATATGAGCATAAGCCTGGAGGTGTGGGAAGGCCTGGTGAGTTTAGAAGACTGACAGCAATTCTGTAGGCAGGCTGCTCACATTGGGAAGGGAAGAGGTGGTGGTGTGAATAAAAAGCAGTGGTCAAATGTTATAGGGGCTGTTTGCCCCGGTAAGGAACTATTCTAAAGCTGATGAGGCGCCCATGAATGGCTTGACTGGAGAAATAGCACAATTTGATTTATAACTGAAGAAGATATCTACAGAGGTAGTGGGGAGCACAGGTTTGCGGCCTTGCTTTCAGCATAAAACCACTATGGGCCAGAAATATGCCAGTGCCCAAACCCCACCCTGGAAAGATTCCCATTGCATTCGCTTAGACTAAGGCATGAACCCCAGCACGGAGCTTTTAAAGACTGCACAGGTGATTGCAGCCACTGTGAAGAGAACCACCGCCATAGAAAACAGGCTGGATGGGGCAAGCTGAGGCTGCCTGGGAGAGTGTAAGGAGCTAAACTGATAGGGCCAGAGAAAAGCGCATGCAGGAATAAGGTAGTCATTCAGTTGAGTTTACCATGAGTTGTTTGATGAAAAAAAACGAGAAGCATCCAGGATCCAGCCACATGGCTCCACCATGTGGATAAACTGTGATGTACCAAGCTGGCTCATAGCTCTTTTCCCTGTTGATTCTGATTGTGGTAAACATGAGGAGATGAGTAGGAACAAATTTTAAAGCCAAAAATAATGTGTTGATTAAGGGAAAGATGTGTTGTCACCTAAAAATATTTAAAACTCAAATACTTTATTAAGACCTCATATAAAGCTTTACATATGAAATTTCTTTATAATTCTTTGGGCATGTTTATGAAAAAGGTATTTATTTGCATTTATTAAATACAAAATGCATTAAACAGTAAAATGATTACATATAATTTGAGGGTAGAAATAATGTCGCTGTGAGGATTTTTGAAATGCCAAACACTTATAACTGCTTTTTACATTTATTTACAGGATTCTTTGTAAGTAGCCTCATAATCACGTCGTGCTTATTCTTAGGATCGACTGAAATAATTCAGGTAGAAATTTAAGTTGATTAGAAGAAGAGCAAAATAAATTGACTAATTTTTATGACTGTAGAAGTTTCTCATCTCATTTAACTACTCACATCATTCTTTTCAAGGGCTGGAATGTATGATTGTTAATGGTAAAATAAAACATTTTCATAGCCTGTAAACTTTCATACATGATTGGCCATCACAATTTATCAATATCTCTTCAAGCAAATTCTGAAATGTGATTACCAAGCTCGGAAATTAACATTGCATTCCTAATTCTGCAGGCTCCAGACAATTTCCATGGTCAGCAGTTTTTCAGTTCATAATTAAGGTGTACTTTCCATCACAAGGCTTGGATGAAGTTTAAATTTAAACTCTATATAACCTGATTTAATATATCAATCGAGAGGCTGGGATTTGATTTAACACTATGTTTTTGTTGTTCTCAAAGAACATAACATTAGTTGATGAAAAAAAAACAAATTAATGCTAAAAATATGTCGCAGGATAAGGATATCAGCTCAGTTAGTGTGGTGACATCCTATTGATTAATAATATCTTTTTCTAGATGTGGGACAGTAATTAACTTAATATTTGAGAGCATTTGCCATACATACTGCACTGTGACTATAATAGGTGATAGAAAGGAGTTCTGCTTTTAAGAAATTTAAATCTTAGAAGAGTTAAAGTAGTTGCTTATTTAATAAAAAAGTCAAGCTGGGTGTGGTGGTGCATGCCTTTGATCTTATCAATTTGGAGGCAGAGAAAGGAGGACCACTGTGAGTTTGAGGCCAGCCTTGAACTACAGAGTGAGTTCCAGGTCAGCTAGGGCTGGAGTGAGACCCTGCCTCAAAAATACAAAAAAAAAAAAAAAAAAACAGACAAGGGCACACAATGTATGCAAAGGTCAAAAGAACTGAAAGAAAGCAGTAAGCATATATTGAAACAATTTGGAAAGAGCACCGAAGTAACAGAATTTAAGTAAGAAGCCCCTGAAAGAAGTGGGTATGGGTAGAGACAGCTCAGGATATTGTAGTCAGGGGCTGTAACAAGAATGCACATTAAAAGGCAGGATGCAGTCTGCAGACTAACAGCATTGGCCTCCTCAGAGCCTGACAGACATGGAGAATCTGGGTCCTGACCTCCTGGATCAGAGTCAACATTTTAACACAATCCCCCAGATGACTTGAATGCATATTAAAATTTTAAAGCCAGTCTCTTAGGACAGTATTGAGCAAAGTGTTTTCTAAAAGGGTCAGACAGGAAATATTTTCAGCCTTCCAGGTCATGTGGTGTCTCTCAAGTACTGAGCTCTGCTACTGTGGCATGGAGCAGTGGGAGATGACAGAAAGCAAACAAAGGGATCTGGGGAGTGTCCCCCTAAGACTGTTCGTTACAGGGATGGTTCATTTGATGAGTCAATTTGGCAAGATTGGAGGCAGTGCCCAGATATCTTATTCTGAGTGAGATTGACATTTGAATCAGTACTTTGAGGGAAGTGAGTTGCTCTCCTGTGAGTAGGCCTTAGTCAATCTGTTGGAATCCTGATAGAAAATTTAAGCAGCAAGGTAACAGAGAATTCACTCTCTGTGTCTAATTCTTCCCATGAGTTCAGATTATAACATATGCAATTTGTTCTCCTGGTTCTCAGCCCTTCAGATTCTCACTGGAACTATATTGCCAACTCTCGTGGGCTATAGCTTGCAGAAAGTAGGTTAGATCACAGGACTTCTCAGAATGCATATTGTGGGACTCAATTCTTTCTAGAAATACATGCACACGAGCACTGATAATCTATGACATGAATGACTAATAGACATAAAATATTTGCTCTAGATACTGCCAGTGCACCAGTTACAAGAAGCATGATTTGGTGGCTCTGTCTCTACTATTGAACTTACTTGGAAAAATAGCCAATACAAATGAAGTTAGTTGTGCGCTCCAATGTCATGGGACAAAGTGAAAAAAAAGGAGTTTAGAGAGTAAATTTCTCAACTCAGGTAGCACAGTGCCCTGAAGAAGGCAATTCTCTCCTGTAGATAAAGGCCGAGATCGCTGAAAAGCAAATGAAAAGTCTTATCCTGTGTCTGAGGTAAAACTTGAACTTCCTGCCTCACAAAATGAAGGTTCTGGTTGGGAAAGACTGAGATCCTTTACTTTGGGATGGGGATATATGAGAAAATTAGGATGAAACTGCTGAATTCTAGCCTTTGCAATAGAAGACAGAGGATTAAGTCAGCACTGCCTGAGTAAAATCTAATGGCCTCTTTCCTCAAGGTAGCTGCTGTGCAAGATAACGTGGATTGTTGTCAAGCTTCTTTGCTTCTAGTTCCCTATTTCACTCAAGTCTCAGAAGGCCCTGAAGAAGGTAGCAGGTGAGATCCTGCAGAAGAGATTCTTTGGGTTTTTACTTCACATAAACAGAAGTATAGGGACCATGTGTGGGAATGAGTACTAAGAATATGAGATAATAGTAGAAGGAATATATAGTTAGATATTCACTGTCAGAGTAGTCTATACAGGTTTTGATCAGGTAGCTCACTTCACAGAAAAATAAAAGATGGTAATGGGTTCAATGTTCTTGGAATATATAGATCTTTAGATCTTGTCATCTTTCCCACCATCCCAGAGCAATAGATTTGACAGAAACATGGAATGGCACTTTGAAGACTCACTCATAGCATAATCTAGGTGGCAAACCTTGCAGGCCTGGAGCAAAGTTCTCTAGAAGGCATCAGATGCTCTGGATCTGTTTCTTTCATAGGGAAGGATTCATGGGTCAAAGAAACAAAGGCTGAAAATGGGAATGGCATCATTCACCCATACTCTTAATGACCTCCTAGCCAAATTTATACTTCATGCTCCTGTGACCTTGTGCTATACTTGCCTAGGAGGTCTTAATTCCAAAGACATGACTACTGCTCCCAAAAGACACAATAATTAGTTCATTTCTCTAAAAATTAAGATTACTATTTGGCTGCTTTGGGCTCTGAATCAATAGGCAAAGAAAGGAGTTACTGCACTTTTGTGACCACTAATGGGAAATCAGATGGTGCTCCACATGGAGGTAAGAAAGAGTGGTCTGGGGCTGGAGAGATGGCTCAGTGGTTAAGGCACTTGCCTCCAGTGCCTAAGGCCCCAGGTTCAATTCCCCAAGACCCACATAAGCCAGACCCACAATGTGGTGGCCCTCTCTCTCTCTCTCTCTCTCTCTCTGCTTGAAAATGAATAAATAAAATATTTTTTTAAAAAGAGTCATCTGGAGGATGTGAAATTCTTTAGAGCATCTCTTAGTACTACATGACCAATAATTAAAGTTAATGTAAAATTACAACAACCCAATCCATGAAGAGCTAATTAATGTCCTAGAATGCTATAGACTGATGTTTGGGTTACTCTCCACAAAAGGAATTGGCTGAGATGATTGTTAAAGGCAAAAGGAATAAAGGATGAATCATGAAAGAAGGTGAGTATAATATCATCTACAGCCATGTGACCCATTGCAGACATGGACTGTAATTTTTATGAGTAATCCATTTTCTTTTACTCTGGTGTATATGTGTGTATGATTCACACATCTCATGAAAGCATGAAGAATAACAAGGCCCATGATCTGCTTCCGATATACAGGAGATCCAAGGCCTGTGGTATAAGTTCCAGTCCAAGTGTATCTTGGTTTTCCTTCTTTTATTCCCTTATCATGTAACATAAGATGTATTGACTTTTTATAATATTTAAGTATTCTTATTTTTATACTCAATTCTGGATTACCTAGATTCTATTTTTAGTAGCCTCCCCGTCAATCGCTCCCGTAGTGCATCTTGTCTTGGGAGCCCAAGAGTACGGGATCTGGTGCCTATTGCCCTGAATCCCAAGTTCTAGACAAGGGCTCCCCCTCACTAAGTGGAAAATTTGGCTGAATTTGAAAGCTATTGATTGTCTCCCACCCACCCACCCCCCGGGCCCAGGCTCCTCCATTGCACAAGTGCTCCTTTCTTGGTTTGCTGTTCTCTCCCAGTAGGAGGTGTGGTCAGCCTACTTGTGGCCGCAGATTGTATTTCATGTCAGTGGTCTCTGTTTACTCCAGCTGTCGTTGATCAGTTTCCCCTGGGAGCCTGTGCAGTGCCTTCCAGCACTACACTAACTGCTTTCTGGGGGCTGGATACCATTCCGGACCTTGAAGGGTCTCTCGATGCTGATTGATGGCATTCTGTGATTTCTTCAGCAACAGGGTTTTGCCTCAGGCCTGAGGAGGGCACTCAAGAGCTTTGACAGAATTCTGTCTTGTTGTTGGAATCTCATTGAGTCGCTTTGGTCAACAGCTCAGTGAGGGACAGAACCAGTGGTTGTCAGGCTGATCTAACTATTCACAGGCTTAAACTCTCTCCCCTACCACTCATGGCCCCTCTTGCCAGTCAATGTTCACTACTTTCTCAATAGGTTACAGTATGCTCATGAGGATTTTATGATTTTGAATCTAATATGGTTTATCCTCATGCTTAAGCCATTCCCCTCCCCCATCCCTTACCCCTCATTCATAACCTTTCACTTCTTACTACAAATCTTCATAAAGAACACGGATATCCTGGTTAAGGACCACATATGAGGGAGAATATGCGGCGTTCGAGTCTCCTTTCTTTTGAGTGTTCGCTTAGTAAGATCTGCTCAAAGTCAGACCATTTTTTTCCTAAATTTCAATATGTCATTTTTCCTTTCAGCTGAGTAAAATTTCATCGTGTAAATATACCACAGTTTCGCTGTCCATTCCTCCATGGATGGGCATTTGGGCTGATTCCAATTCTTGGCTATTATGAATTGAGCTGCTATAAATACAGTTGTTAAAATGTTTCTGCGTCGAGATGTGACATCTTGTAGATAGATGCCTAGTAGAGGGATAGCTGGTTCCATTGGTAGTTCTGTCTATTGTGTTCAGGAGTCTCCACACTGCTTTCCATAGCGGTTGAACAAGTTTTCAATCCCACCAGCAGTGAATGAGAGTTCCTTTTCCCACGCATCCTCGCCAGTAATGATTGTTGTTGGTTTTCTTTATGATTGCCATTCTGACTGGGGTAAGATGATATCTCATTGTGGTTTTGATTTGCATTTCCCTGATGCTTAAGGATGCATGATAAAGTCAATATACAGATCTCCTAAAGCACAAATCATCCTCAATGGGGAACGACTCAAGGAGTTCCCCCTCCACTCAGGAACAAGACAGGGATGTCCACTCTCACCACTGCTACTTAACATAGTGCTTGAAGTTCTAGCCCAAGCAATAAGACAGGAGAATAGCATAAAAGGGATACAAATAGGAAACGAAGAAGTCAAACTATCCCTCTTTGCAGATGACATGATTTTATATATATCAGATCCAAAGAACAGTACTAGTAATCTCCTGAAGGTGATCAATGCCTTCAGCAGAGTGGCAGGATACAAAATTAACACACAAAAATCAGTAGCCTTTCTATATACAGAAGACAAACATTCGGAAAAAGACATCAGAGAAACTGTCCTTTTCTCTACATCCGCAAATAAAATCAAATACCTGGGAATATCACTAACCAGGGTAGTGAAAGACTTATATAAAGTATTCTTATTTTTACATCATAGTTTAAGTTATGGGATAACCAGAGGAAACATGATCATTCAAAGACTTTGGATAACCTGAGTAAACATCATTCAAGGACTTTGTTTACATTTCTATTCAGTTGCATGTGATACAGTTGCGTCGTGTGAAGTAGAATTATTACCCACATTGTGTTTATTTCAAGATTCAGCATTTTTAAACAAAAAAACCTTTATGTTCAGTTGTAGTTTGAATGCAAAATGTCCTACATAAACTCATGTATTTGCACTTGGTTGCCAATTGGTGGCACTGTATGGGAAAATGGTGAAATCTTTAGAAAGAGAGCTGGAAGAAATGGGTCACTGGGCTTGAGCGAGGGTTTGTAGCCTGGTCTATTTCCTGTTTGCCCTCTGCTTTCTGACTAGATGGTTTCCTATTTCTTCTAACCTGCCTTCTCTGCCATTATGGAACTATAATGGAAATTATCCTTTCCTTCCTTAAACTGCTGCTGTTCAGGGAGTTGATCATAGCAGTGAAGAAAATAATTAATACAGGTTTCAAGTATACAAAAGGCAAATTTACAGTCACCAATTTTATGTTTCAAGATTAATGACTTGACTGAAATGAGCAGGCAAATACTTGATTGACCTTTGTATTGTATGAAACTATAAAGCTGTGTATGGATAAGATTAATATTTGCATCAGTGGGTTTAGTAAAGTAAGTTGAGCTCCCCAGTGTAGGTGGCTCTCCTTCAGTCAGCTGAAAGTCCCAATGAAACAAAAGGTAGAGTTAAGGGATTTGGGGATCTTTCTGCCTGACTTCTTTTAAGATGAAGTTTCAATCTTTTATTGTTCTTGGACTAGAATTTATACCGTTGGATTCTCCTGGACCTCCAGCTTAGAGGCAATAGGTCATGGGCTTCTTAACGTTCATTCTTCCATGAGCTGTATTCTAACACAATTCTAATATGTAATGTTATATGTGTGTTATATATATATCGTTGTGACGTGTTTATCTGAAGATCCTAATATAATTATGAACACCACAATTTGCATTGAACATAATTTTCATGTGTCACAAATTATCATTCTTTTTTCCCACTTACTGAAAAATGTAAAATCTTCTGGGTTAAGATGGTGGCATGGTAGCCATACTATAGCAGTCATCAGGGAGAAAAAGGCAGAAAAACAGGGAAGCATGCCTTCTGAAAACCAAAGGAATACAAGATAAATTCAACCTCAGCAGAAAATTAGGAAAGAACATTCACACAAACAGCTAGAAGCAGTTCCAGCAGTGCCTCAGGAAAGCACCAGCAGTGGCTTTTTGTTTTTTGTTTTTGTTTTTGGAAGAGTTAAGCATAGCTTAGCTTTAATTGCAGAGGTGCAGAGGATCCAGTGGAAATTGGTCTTCAACCAGCTGATACAGTGAAAACCATGACTGTGAGAAAATATATTTCAGCCTCCCGCTCAAGCTGCAGCAGGAACTCACCTCCACCCAGACAGTTACAGCCCCAAACTCAACTCTGGGGTACTCCAGTGAAGAGCCTCACCCAGCCACCTGAGCTACAAGGACAAGAGGAGAGGGCAGGCACCACTTGTACCAGCTACACAGAGAAGGCAGCAAAAGCTTTGGGCAACCAATTCCACCAACAAGACATGGGATGATGGCTGACATCCTGGCAGGAGATGAACCACCCCTGGCCCAAATATAGGGCCCAAATGAAATCTATGAGAAAGAGAGGAGATAAAAAGGAGACCAGTCACCACAGCAACTCAGGTAAACCCAGATGTGCAAGTAGTGTATGCAAATGCAGTTATTTTGCAGAGGTAAATGGCCCTGAAGATTCTGCTCAAATTCTCTCTCTCTCTCTCTCTCTCTCTCTCTCTCTCTCTCTCTCTCTCTCTGCCCTCACAAATAAATAAAAATACATTTAAAGAAAAAGATGAAAAGGCAGACTTTTATTTTCAAAGAGGGCCAGGGAAATAGGAATAGGGATCACTGCAATGAGGTCTCATAGAGGAGAGAAGAGATTGTACAAGGGCCAAGTGGGAATTTATAACCAAGAAGAAAAGTTGTGGGGTCAATGGACAAAAATTATCTAAAAGAAAACATCAAAGATATTAACGGTTCTGCTAAACTAGCTGCATAGGATTATTGCCAAAGGCAGGGTAAAGGGATGATACTGAGGGCATAGGAGTTTCATTAAATTAACAGAATTCTTGCTGAAACTAGAGAGAAGCCCACGGTTAGGCCTAGTCAAAAGGCCCAATGGAGATAAAGAAAGCTCTGGTTAAAGGAGAGTATTTGTCAGGTGGACCCAAGTTTACTTACTGCTAACAAGAATACATGTATTTGTACATGACCTTAAAAATTCTGTTTAAAAATTTATTTTCTGTTCACATCCCTACGCCCAAACATTTAATACTAGGGTGGTTTTTTTTTGGTGGCTATTTAAAATTATATCATCAGTGTGACATATTTTATACGATTCAGTCTTTCGTGTTGTCAAGCTTTTTTTTACAATTTAACTTTAGTCCTAAAACAAGAGAAAAGGAAAGGTGGGGTTTACCCTAGGGTTGTCTGCTGTCGTCACACCGCTCAGGTCTGAACCCCGAGTCTCGCCCATGCTGGGCAAGTTCACCTATCCCTGCACCCAGGAGAGGTTGTCCCTTCATCCAGGTCTGACATTTCCACAGCAAGCAGCGTTCAGTCGTCCTGTCCCCTCTGATCTGGCGGCTTCCCCAGACCGACCTTCCGCAGATACCATCTTTAGATCTCATCGTGATCTGCTCCTTCTACCTGGAGGAGACCCGCAGGAAAACCAGGTCTGCGTAAGTCAGACAGGTGTCCCAAGCGGCGACGGCTGTCGGAAGCGACGTAAGGTTTGCACGTCGAGCGTGAGTGTGTGAGGCCCACGGGCACTAATGGTCGTCGTAAAGCTCTCCAGGCGACACGCAGGCAGGCCCTCCGTCCGCGGCCACACTAGTCACATCCGGGCACCTGCGCCTCGGCGGCTCCGCCCGTCCAGGTCCCGGACGCGCCTGGCGCCGGCGTGACGTCACCGCGCCGGCGTGACGCCATCCCGCGGCGCCCGCACCGGCTCGCCGCCCGCCATGTACCACAACAGCAGCCAGAAGCGCCACTGGACCTTCCCGGGCGAGGAGCAGCTGGCGCGGCTGCGGGCCGACGCCAATCGCAAGTTCAGGTGCAAGGCGGTGGCGAGCGGCAAGGTGAGGGCCCGGGGCGGCCGGCGAGCCCAGGACGAGGGGAGGGAGGCCTGGCAGGTGCGAGGTGTCCTCCCTCCCGAGTGGTCAGGTCTGGGTTCTAGAAAGAGCCCTCTTGCGCCAGGGAGGCCGTCATTCCTGTCCAGTGAGTGTGGTGTGTGGCCGTGGGCCAGCCAGCTAGAGTCCTTCTTTTGAAACCTGCTTTAATCTTACAAGCTCTCCTACACATTCCTCTTATTGGGCTACTTTTCAACTCAACAGTGAATTTGACGTTTCCTCAACACACACTCGCGAACGACCACATAGTGTACTCATTAAGACATTGGCTACTTATTTTACCTCCATCTGGGTGACATAATGATGCACCAAGAAAGAGACTCTGGAGTTTTCCATCCGTTGAAACTGAGGGTCTTTGAATTTACAAATCATGGCATCAAGCCTGTGAACGTATCAGGCACATGATCTGTCGTGATTGTTTATACCTCAGTGAAGCAAATGTCCAGCTGATAGTCTGAGAAACTGAAATGATGTATTCTCAGGAAGCTGTTTTTGTATAATGTTTAACTAATCTATGAAAAGAAAATGATGAGTGGTGTATTTCCCTTTGTTGCAGATACAAATCAAATTTAATCTGAACAAAAACGAGAAAGTTGGGGGGATTTCAGAGGGGGGAGGCGAAGGTGGGAGGGAATTATGCTTTATTGTCCACAATTGTGGAAGCTGTCAATAAAATGTTTAAAAAAGTTTCTGATTCATTCACTCAGCTTAAGTTGACATTTTTGCTCTTAAGGTTCTTCCAAATGATTCAGTCTTTCTTGAGCCTCATGAAGAAGCGATCCTGTGCAAATACTATGAGAAAAGATTACTGGAGTTCTGTTCAGTGTTTAAGCCAGCAATGCCGAGGTCTGTTGTGGTAAGTTACAGTAGTGATGAGTATAATGTCCCTTAGCTAGCTTATAAAATCTGACCTCTTCAAAACTTCTCATTAAATGTCCTATCCATTCTACTCTAAAAGATTCACCTTAGTTACATTTGTTCATCTTTTTTTATTTAAAATAAAGGCCTTAAATCATCAATTGCTATATTGTGTTTTATATGTAAAGAGATTCAGGTGTCATTTGAGAGTAAAAAAAAAATGAGGTCTGCTGTACACATTTTGATCTCTTATTTGGAAAAATAAACATTTTCTTCCTTCCAAGTTGCTAAGTAGTGAGCAGTAGAATGAAGACTAGACATAGACCAGAGCTCCTGTGTGAAGTAGCGCATAGCTTCATGTCACAGATGAGTTGTGCTGTAAAGTTGTTGTAAAGCTTGATTAGTAGAAGCTAGGGATTCATCTTTTTGTTGCTGTTAATTCATTTTTAAGACAATCATATATAGCCAAGGCTAACTTCACTATATAGTGGAAGATGACCTTGAACTTCTGATCCTCCTACCTTCACCTCTTGAGTGAGATTATAGGCATGTACCATCACTCCTGGTTTGATGTGGTGTTGGGGATTGAACTCATGGCTTTGAGCATGCTAGTTAAGCACTTGACCAGCTGAGCTACAGCCTCATCTTTGGTCTAAAAAATATGATTGATTTATAGAGGTCTGAGTACTGTTTTGGTTGTGTTTTCCCGAGTGGGAAGTAGAAGGAATAAATAGTATAGATTTAAAAGCACTAAAGAAACCATTATTGACTGGGTAAAACATTTTTATCTTGCTTTCTGTGGCTGATTTATTATAAAGATCATATATATGTCTATTTTAAATTTCAGAGTTACAAAGAGTGAATAATGTATGATCCAGTACAGAATAACTAGATTAATCTCCATTTTTATAGTTGAAAAATTTGAAGTACATTGAAAATAGTAAATAAAAAAAGTATCTATGGTTCCTTTTCTTAGTTTCCTGACAGAGATAAAAGAGAAATAGGTTTAGATACACTTGATTAGTTTCTGTCTTGAAATCTGACATTTTTCTAGTAAAGGAACTCTAAAATGAGGTGGTAGAAATGATCATTTTGGACAAGGAAGCAATCCTTGAATGAACTTTTTTGTAAAATTTATATAACATGAATATTTTATGATTTTTTTGAATTTGTTTACACAAAATGACTTTTTTAAAAATGAACTTTGTTTTTTTCTATTGTCAGATATGTGGGTTTTTGTTTTTAATTTTTTGGTGGTGGTAGTTTTAGATGATGTAGTAGTTGAAGATACAGGCAAGTCTTAGTTGAATATAGCTCTGTCTCTTGCTAGATGTTTGACTTTGAATAAACATTTAACTATTAATAATATTTCTTTTCTGAAGAGATAGTCATGCATCTTAGCGATTGGAATAAGGGGATAGTTTTGTGCTTGGCACTGTGTGGGACTGACATAATGGAATACATTTCAGCTTGGCAGCAATGGCCATGTTAACCACAGATCTGAATTGGATTTAGAGACAAGGCTTATTGCCCCAACCATGCTATTCTGTCAGTACTTTTATTATAAGATTGGGTAATCTGTGGCCATTTCTATTTGTGCCTTGAACTTTTCTGATTCTAGATGATCTTGCTACTAAGATCTAGTATTAATACACACACACACACACACACACACACACCACACACACAGAGCTCTTAAGTCCAGTGAATGAAGGAAAGGCTTCCCCAAGAATGGTGCCCAAGAATGGAAAAAAGGTCTTTTGACTGTGGTGGTTTTTTGTAGTACTTCAACATAACTTATTTTAATTAGAGGAAAATTAACAAGTATTGATTGCTATGCAGAACTTTATTAAGGAAACCTTTACATAAATAAGTTCTTTAGTCAAAATTTAACAGATAACATTATGCAAACAGATCCCAATTTTATGTTTATTACTTTTTTATATATACTTTTTTTAAATCTTAGGGTACAGCTTGTATGTATTTCAAACGTTTTTATCTTAATAATTCAGTAATGGAATATCACCCCCGGATAATAATGTGAGTATAAATTTCTCTGGTTTGTTGTTTTCATTTACATACTTTACAGTATGTTTACATACATACATTTACATACAGACTTTACAGTATGTTATCTTTTGTCTGGGGGATGTATATGAGGGAAAATTGACTTCCTAATTAAGGACAATTTAGAGGTACAATATTTTTTTCTATGCAGAATATAAAATCATTACTTGCCTATATCTCTTGTATTACTAATGAAAATGTGAATTTTAAACTTGTCCAGATTCAAATTGTTTTTCTAAAACATAGCTGTTTCCTTAATACTGCTCTGCCAGTGACACCTTTACTCTTATTGCTCAGACTAAGGATCACTGTGGTGCCTCCTCTCTCTCCATTTCCATTTAGTTTATAGATCTACAGCGTATAGGCATTTCAGTTCAACAAAGGCAGATCAGTCTAAGACTCATTAGTCTTGTTGTCAATCACATTGCCCCCTGGCATGTTCTCTTTTTCATACCCACCAGTCAAACTCTTGCCATTGTTCTTCCAGTTTCCAAACTCTCTGCAGCGGCTTTCTTCCTGGTCTCACTCTGAACTTAACGTTGTAGTCAGGTGAATGCAATATGCTCATCCCCAGGCTCATCCTCCCCTGCTCAGGTGACATCAGAGACTTCCTAGTGGCCTTCTGCAGTGTTCTTTCACTTGAACCTGTCTCCCACAGTCATATGGTACATATGTACACTTCTGTTTTTACCTCTTTCACCAACATTGCATGATGCAAACTACTCTTAGTCCTCACTTTTCTCCTGACTTTAAGTTAAACTATCTGAAACAGCCATCAAGTCACTGATGTCTAAATGCTGTGGCACTGTTAGATGGTCCAACATAACTTCGTGGGTTGTCTTATGTGTCTAATACATAAAAGTTTGAAGAGGAACTTTTTAAATTCATTTTCCTGCAGTGTCTAGCATAGTCACTTGTGAATATTAGACAATTTTAGAAAGTCCATTTAGAGATATTAAATATTTCAGAATATTTTTATTTCCCTCTACTAGCCTATATTTTTGCCTTTAGGCTCACTTGTGCATTTTTGGCCTGCAAAGTAGATGAATTCAACGTTTCTAGTCCTCAGTTTGTTGGGAATCTTCGAGAAAGTCCCCTTGGACAGGAGAAGGCCCTGGAACAGATTTTGGAATATGAACTACTCCTTATACAACAACTAAATTTTCACCTCATTGTCCACAATCCTTATAGACCATTTGAAGGCTTCCTCATCGATATAAAGGTAAACTTACTGATAGGAAAGAAACTAGTGAATATACTTCTTTGCCATTGTTGTTTAAAATAACTGAAAACTTTACAACCAATAACTATCCTAAATGGCTACAAAATGAGTACAGTCTGTGAGTCTGGCCTGGACCTCTAAGAATAGTTTTCTGTCTTCATTGTGTATTAAATTCACTTCAAGATCTTAACTCAGATTGTTGGGTAAGACCTCCATGGTTTCTGATCTAATGACCTGCTAATCCTGGGCCAGGGACATAGGAAGATAATTATAAATTTAGAGTAATACTTTTAAAGAGTTATAGCCATTCTAACTGATGATTGTTGTTATGGATGTAAGCCCACTGACTTAGCAGTAAATTTTTTTTTTAATTTTTAAACTTAGATAATCTTCTAATTTTAATGCCTTATGAACAAAGGTCACAAATAAAAGCATCAAAAACACAAGTAGCTGAGCATGGTTTGTACACATCTGTAGTCCTAGCTACTTGGGAGGTTGAGGTGAGAGAAACACTTGTGCTCAGGAGTTTGAGACCAATTTAGGCAACATAGTGAGACTGCATCACAAAACACATATACACACAAATACCTGTATGCATTTGTATATTGTACATATAGATGCTATGTTTTTGTATATGTACATATATGATATATATACTGACAGAGGCAATTTAAGTTACAGAGTAGTCTAAGTATAGCCAAAGAGAAGTCTGAAACTGGCTTATTAATTTCAGTTAAGCAACTCATTTTGGATGCATTCTTTATGTGCTAAACATTGTTTGAGGGTACAGCCAGAAACAAGATAGGAACAGAAGCAACTTTCACAGGCATTATGATTTAATGGATTTAGACAACTATTATATAGTTGGTATACTGTTATATAGATGGTTTTTAGGCAGGGGAATAAAAAATACTTGAGAAGGACATGGCAGACTGAAGGGTTGAGAAAGACATCATTTACAATTCAATTCAGATGAAGAAGAGGAATTAGGTAAAGAGAGGTACCTTCACAGTCCCAGGTTCAGCTTGATGGAGCTGGAGACAGGAAGAGTGCTCTGACCTAGTGCAAGGCCGTCTAGCCTGTGGAGGCAGTGTTGAGAAAGACAGCAAAAGGCTGAAGAGGCTTGATTGGGTTTTCACCTCAGAAAATTATGTTTGTAACTCCACAATGTTAGTGTGTATCCCAAGTGCTGCACATCTGTATGTATTAGGCATAATGTGAAGAGTGGGATGGAATGGAGGGGGAAAAGCAAGGATAGCCCTGTTTTGCTTTAATGACCAAGGTACTCTTTGAGGAACTTGTTATTCATCATTGCGTGAACACTGTCACTGTCTTCCAGCTCCCCATCTTGTCTCTTTAGGTGTCTTAATATGCAAGTGGAAGAAACAATTATGCATAACACAGTGGGTTATGATTTTGTGGATGCAACATCACCCAATAATAGTAATTTTTTCAGCTCTGTTATAATCTTGTGGGACCATCATCATTTATGTGGTCTATCATTGATGGAAAAATTATATGGAACATAACTTTTATATACTTGGATTAAACAGTTCTTTTTTGGAGTAGAAAAGATGAGTGATTGAGAAAATGGAGGAACTACTAGAAATAGAGAACAGAAGATTGTTTTGTTTTACAGAAGAGACTGATGACAGGTAGAAAATGTTTACCATGGTCATTGAAAACTGGGAGAAAAAGTTTTCTCTGGAAACGTCATTACTAGGCATTGCTAAGAGACTTGTTGAAGCCAGTGAACATGGATTTAAAAGTAACACCCCAGACCTCTTATGTGGATTTCTCTGGCAGTGCCCAGAAATTAGAGTATAGACGTCAAGCAGAAGATTGGTTGGATTTCAAATACTGTTGAAATTTAGGGAAAAAATGTGGTGGAACGGGATTTCAGGAGGGAAGGGAGGCCTGAAAGAGGCTGGTGAGTGGGAGCAAATAAAAGCCTAGTACCCAAAGTGTCTTCATGGAGAATAGCTCTGAAAGAATTAGTCAATGTACTCGACTTCTCAGTAGACTGGCATTTGTGGCTAGAGCAGGGATGGATTTACCATATCAGGTTGGGTTTCGGGTGATAATGACAAGGACTGTGTCACTCCACAATTGACCTTGTATATTTTCTTACAAAATGTATACAGATTCTCCTACTGCTTCACGTCTTGAATATGAGTATCTGAAATAAATCTGAGGGATTATGATTTAGGGTTCATTATAAAGGATATTAAGAACTGTCAGAAAATGTGAGTTCTTCCATATTCTAAAAATATTTTGGTAGATACTTAGTCTGATAGGTTCAATATTCCATTTCATTTTTTCTCTTTCCCCCAAATATACTTTAGAACAAATTTCTTATGAAAATGCTATAGTCTGATAATTCCTAAATGTGGTCTTACATTCTGGATTGCCTAGCAAGTTTTTTCCTGTCTTATGATTTAATTGCAGTAGAATCCCTTCCCTCCTTCCCTTCCTCCTCAGGTGGAAAAGGACAGAGACAAGGGACTAACATAAATTGAGAATAATTTTCAAAAATTTCTATGTTGAGAAATTTAGATGTTCCCTTTAAAAGACATCTTACTGTGGTTGTGTTCTAAAAAGCCACAGAGTTAAAGTATAGCATCAGAGAAAACAGAATCTTAACATTACCCAGCTACATTATAATGGCACACACCAATCTTACATTGGAAGACTTAGGAAAGTTTAGGAAAGGAGTTACTTTTAAGCAACTTGTGGCTAATACATTTTTTAAATAGTTACTATTCTCCATTAAACTCTTAAGAAATTGTAACATTTGCAAACTTTCTTTCTAGACTCGCTATCCCATGTTGGAGAATCCAGAGATTTTGAGGAAAACAGCTGATGACTTTCTTAATAGAATTGCGTTGACGGATGCTTATCTGTTATATACACCTTCCCAAATTGCCCTAACTGCCATTTTATCTAGTGCCTCCAGGGCTGGAATTACCATGGAAAGGTATTAACTTGTGTTTTATCTTAGGTCATAGTCAATCACTGGATTTAACTTCTTAGTAGCTCTGAATTATTAAGTAAAATTCATGAGAGACAGTAGTCTTTGTTTTTCTTATATCTAGGAAGTTTGATGAGTAAAGAAATGAAATCTCCTTTAAAGGAAGTGTTTGAAAATTAAGCAAAGTATTGTTGAGTTAAGGGAATGCATTTATGACTAAAGTAGAAGTAAAACAGGTAATTGTGGAAGGCTGATGTAGCTCTCAACCTGGCAGATTTACAAGTTTGTGGGATGGTAACCAACTTTGAGTATATCCAGTACATCTGCTTTGTACCATTACGCACCTATTGGAGAACACGTAGGTTTGTGGGAAGAATAATACTGTAGGGTATGGCTAAATGAATTGTAATTAAATCATAAATAGTAGTAACCAGTACATAAGTGTACACTGAGACCCAGGCTCTGTGACCAGCACTTTTCATGAATTAAATTCATTTGCTTTTTATATAGTGCTACTTACATATTAAGTATTTAATAGTAACATATTATTTAATTGAGGTCATAATGATAAATTAGACATATTTGTTGTACTCAAAGTTGCTTTCCAATTAGACTATTTGTTTTACTGTTTCCATTTAATATCTCTGTTTTCAACATTTGAAATTCTCTTGATTTCATTCCTAGAAATAGCAAGGAAGAAAGATAAAACTTTCTAGAGTTAAACTATTTTATGATTTCCAAGCCCATTGATGAGATGGCAGTCAAGTAAAACAGATAGGATTTCCTTTTATCCAGTTAAGCCTCCTTACAGAAGTGCAGCTATTCCTTCTACCTCAATTACAAGTATTAACTATACTTTTGTTTTCATATTGCTTTCCCTGTGAAAACCTGTATATAGTGAAATGTAAATACATTTGAACAGAGAACAGCCCTTAAGCTAAGTAAGCCATAGTAAATTATTAAGACTCTTAACAGTTGTTGGATATACTACTATAGAGTTCCGGGTATTAGGTGATGCTCTTTAAGTTAAAATAACTTTAAATTTATTTTTTGATGAAATGAACATGGAGGCAAATAATTTATGTCATATATATCTGTATGCTCTCAAAAACTTACAGTGCTTTCCTTTCTCTACCAGTTACTTATCAGAGAGTCTAATGCTAAAAGAAAACAGAGCTTGTTTGTCGCAGTTACTAGATACAATGAAAAGTAAGTGAAACAACACTGAACAAAACACTTCTGTGAGCAAAGCTGTGTTTGGAAGACATGTGGGTGTGTTGAAGTAACAGGATTATCGTGTCATAGTAGTCACTGTACTCTGGAGAAGAAATAGAAGGTACATGGAAGGAAGTGAGCAGGAAGGAAGAGTATGGATGCTGCAAACTCCAGGTGCATCCAGATGCATGCGCCCCGTGGTGCATCTGGCTTTACGTGGCTGTGGGGAAGACAAGCCAGGGCCAGCAAGCTTTGAAGCAAGTGTCTTTACAGCTGACCCTTCTCCCTCACCCAAACCAAGAATTTGCAAACTTCACACAAATATGTGACACTGAAAAATCTAAGGGAACTAATGTGAGGATAATGTTTACATTGGGGAACTGTGTTTTCTAGCTAGCTAAATTAGTTAACAAACTGTTAGTCAAGACCATAATTCTCAATTGGAGCAGGAGTGGGGAGTTCAGTGTCAGGAGATGAGTGCTGACTTACCAGAACTTGGGAGTGTGATGCCCACTACCAGCATGTGCCAAGTTCAGGTAAGAAATGCTGTTAACCACCTGGGGCAAAGGGGATAAATCAACAGTAGAGTGCTTGCTTAGTACATGCAAGTTCCTAGGTTTAATTAATCCCTAGAACCACAAAAATAAGTTTAAAAAATTAAGAAAATATGTGCTACTAAACACAGTAATCCCTGTAGTAGACTACAAAATGGCTCCTTAAAAGTAGTTCATTATCAACATGTTCCCTGGAACCTATGAATGTTACTACCATAATTTCAAAAAGAAAAAAAATGAGTAAAGAATTTTAAGATGGTGAATTGACTTAGATTATTGAAATGAAGAATAATTGTATTTACAAGAGTTCTCATGAGAGGTAGGCAAATTTGCTCCAGCTAGAAATCAACATTAAGACAGCAGAGAGAGGTGCAGATGCTGGCCTCAAACACTGCAGGGGTGTGGCCACAAACCCAAAGATTCTAGTTGCACCAGAAACCCCTGGAACCTTGGTTTTGGTTTAGTGAAACTGATTTCAGATTCCTGGGCTTTAAAGGTATGAGAGAATACATTTAATCTTGGGAAACTGGACTTTTACAACAAAGAATCAAAAAAAAAAAAAAAAAAAAAAAAAACCTCACATTAGTGCTGCTGCAGAGAAATCCTCAGATAGGGAAGACTGCTTGATTGGCTGGCTGAGCCAGCTCTCCATTCCTTACTGTTGAAACTTTTTTTTTTTTTTTTTTTTGGAGACATTGTCCTACTGTGGGCCAGACCTAATTTTGGATTCCCCTGCCCTTAGCATTCTAAGAGCTAGGCTTATAGGTGGGGTTTGTCACTGCCCCTCCTTTCTGTTGTATGGAGCATTAAAGCTCCTGGCTACTGGGCTACTGTTTGGGTTTAAAAGTATTACTTGTACTATTGAATGAATCAGTAAAATATAGAAGATGTTGGTTTTAGATGATAACAAGTGAGTGTACAATTTAATGTGTATTTACAAGTAGGACTTCAGGGCCTGTGCTTGTCATTTCTTGATTCTCTGCTTGATTTTCAATTTCCTCTGAGAATTTGAGACTTTTGTCATAAACTGTAGGTCTTCATTTTTACCACTAGAGGGTTCACTTTGAAAGCTAATTGGGATTTGATTTTAGATATTAGGTATCATAGAATTTAGAAGGGACCTTAAAGAGAATTTACTGCGTCTTTGAAACTTGAAGCTTAATTGATGATTTCTCATTGTCTCTTTTTTTGCTCCACTTAATATGAAATAAGAATAGCACTTCATAAAACAGTTTCGATGATAGATGTTCATATTTTTAGAAGACAGATATAAGGATGTTAAATCATAACTCCCAATTCAATTCAAACACATTGGTAGTGTAGTTACCAGTCTGAAGTACCTGGTTGTTTAACAAGTAAGCTCTAGATCTTTTCCCCTAGTGGACATCTTGAGGCTTTATTATGTTGAATTACAAGACCAGCTAGAGGCTCAGTTAGCAATCTAGTTTGGTTTTAACATAGGAGGGTATTTGTTTTATAGGATCTAGTTTGTTAAAGGAAAGTATCACCACTATTCCCCTATTTCCTGTTTCTTTTGTAAATAAAAAGCACATTCTTTGCCCACCATTGGTAGGGTAATGTGTTAGGATAATGGGTGGTGGTAGAGATTAAAGTATGTCCACTAAATTATGTAGGGATTTTTTTTTTGAAACCTTAAAATTGATCAGACTATACAGCATGGTATCTTTATGCAGTGTATGACACAGGATAGGTAGCAGATACCCACAATCACTAGCAGCCTATCGCTGCTTGGGTTTTAATACAGACTATTACAAATCCTGCAGTATGAAGTATCATCTCAAGAGTGTTGCTTCTGTGACAAGTTGGGAGATTCTTTGGCTCCCTACAAATGAGAACAGGCTTTTAAATCCTTCGTGTTAATACTTTTGTGTCTCCATAGGCATGAGAAATCTAGTAAAAAAGTATGAGCCACCCAGATCCGAAGAAGTTGTTCTTCTGAAACAGAAGTTGGAGCGATGCCATTCTGCTGAGCTTGCACTTAATGTAATTTCGTAAGTAGAAGGTGTTTCACAAGTTATTTGGTTCACCTGATTACTAAGTTATTTCATTGTTCATATTGGACCTGCTTACCTTGTCAGCAATTTCCTACTGGTGTGTGCGACCACAACCAACCTACTTACCTCCTAAATCATTTTTTTAAACTGTGTGTGTCTGTGCGCACGCATGCTTGTGCATGCGCTGCGGGTTGAACCCAGGGCCTTGTACATACATAAGTGCTCTATGCCTGCCCTTATCGCCAGACTGTGTATATTGCTCATGGAACTAAACAAAAGGAAATAGTTTGGCTTTCATCCTGCAGTTCTAATCCAGGTATCATTAATGTCTTCCATCCTACAGTTCTAATCCAGGTATCATTAATGTCTTCTTGAAGGTCCCTGCCTGTTCCTCTGTGTGAGATTAACTGGGGGTCAGAGGCTTCCTACAACATTCTTTAACCTCTTTCTGCCCTTTTAAATCTTTAGTTTTCTCACCCATCAAATTTGGTTTGAGGAACAAGTATAGTATTCTTCAAAAACTTACTTTTTGTAAACTAATAGGGAATGCCAACACATTTCTTAGGGCCAAAATTTTTATCAGAAAATAAGAAAGTGTAGGAGCATCCTTAATGTCACATGGAATTCATTTGTGCTCCACATGAAGGATGCACTGACCAGTAGGTTTTATTATATGTGGACCACATCCAGTTTTAAAGTTCTTTTACCTACTTGGTAAATTTTAATGAGCATTAGCTGTCGAATCTCATGTAAGGGGCATGTGAGGTTTTGATCTCTTTAACTGGTGAGTAAATGCTAACAGACACATATGAGAAGCCAGATAGCATTCAGAGCAGGTATCCATAACTAATCCCTATAGAGGGCTACCAAGGGCTGTTTGATGTGGACAGACTAGATAACTGTTATTCTCACAGCTGTGAATGAAAACAGGCTTTAATAAAAACCTAAAGGTGGTAGATTTCACTCCTAGTTTGAGTAGTAACTGACAAGTGTTAGAAGGTGATAGGGAAGTAAAGAAATGTTAACCTGTTAATGAACACAAGTATTACAGCACTTAGTGTTCTGATGCTCCTTTTGAAAATGGCTGAAGATGAGGAGTTGTTGGTCAGCCAAATCAGGCTTTTTTTGAAAAATACAGTTTTAATGGAACATAGTATATCCATTATTTTACATAGTATTTTAACTGTTTTCATGCTTTGGTGGGAAAGTTGAGTAGATGTGACAAACTGTGGCCTGCGAAGTCTAAAATATTTACTAATTTGTCTTCTAAAGAAAGTTTACCAACTCCATTCAACTACTAACACTGTTCTAGCTAGGTTTGGAAGGGGCTAATTCATCCAGAATTTGAGTCCAAGTTAACATTTGCCAAGTGAATTCTATATTCCTATAAATACTTAATTGCTTCTCTGAGTATTAAGGACTTAAAAAATGACAGTTTTATAAAATACAATAAAAGTTGAGTTTTAGAAAAATTAAGACATATAAAAATATAATTTCAAATTTTATTAGCTTCAACAGTCAAATAAAAAATGTATAAATACACAATATATGTACCTCTTCTCATTGCAAACTGGGAAGAGTTCATCAGCCAGCACCACACTAACAGAAAATACTTGTTATCCTTAATCATTAAAAACTTTTGTTTAATTTTCATTGTAGTGTTTTAAGTTACTCACCACAGGTAAAACCAAAGTTCCCTTTGACCCAACTCCAACTTTCGATCATGACTTCATATGTAATTTCTCAATTGGGGTTTACCCATTGCCAGTCTTTTTTATGTATATGCATGTATAAAACACTTTTTCTTAATCTCTTCACATATATTGTTCAATGCTAAAAATGATCAGTCTTCAACTTCTGCCAATCTGGGTGAAAAAAGTGTCATTATGACTTTAATATGCTTTCCCTACTGTCTGTGAATTATTGACGTTTCCATTTGTATTCTGCTTTGGTTACATATGAACCTTCCCCAACTTTCTGAGCTTTTTTTTGGTAGTGCTTTAGAAGTTCTAAAACCTCTTTTTTAAAAAAAGTGATAGATCGACTCTAGTTATTTCTTGCATTTTTATGAATAGGAAATTTCTTTTGTCTTTGAGATAGGGTCTCAGTCTGTAGCCAAAATTAGACTTGAACTCATGGTAATCCTCCTGGCCTCAGCCTCCCAAATGCCGAGAATTATAGATATGTGCTACCATACATGGCCTTGTATTGTGCTTTTTGTTTAGTTATTAAACACCATATGGAATTGTTTGGGAATGGTGAGGTGTTTAAGAAAAAAATTACTGTCCCAGCTTTCATTTAAGTTTTTTTCTGTTGACATTTCTTTAAATTACAGATTAAACTCATGTGTAGTCATTTTTGCTTATCTACTTTGATCATTTATGTGTACCATACTCTTAATTATCATACCTTTCTTTTTTCAGAGAGAATGTTCTATGTGGCTAGTTGGGACTCAAACTCAACTCTCCAGTTTTACCCCAAGTGGTGGGATTATAGGTGGATGCTGCCATGTCCATTTAGTATGCTTTTATGATAACTAAGATAACGTCTTCCAGCACTGTTCTTTCCCCAATTCTCTTTGCTATATTTAAAGCAAGGTCTCACAGTATGACATCAAACTCTTCATAGGGTCCCAAGCATTGGGTTTGTAAGTGTGACAAACCTCTTGGCTATTTATAAATAAACCTTTATTTTTAGCTTCTCAGATTCATGTCACACATTGGTAAGTTCCAGGAATTTTCTTGGAATTTTAGACTTGCATTTAATTCAAACCTTGATTTGAAAAATGACTTCATATTCATAACTCATCCTCTCTACTTATGACTTAACTAGCAGGTAATGTATTTTTCAGATACGGTCTCACTCTGTAGCCAGGTTGTCATTGAAATGTTGGAGCAAGCCTGCCTCAGTGTCACGAGTGTATGTCATGACCTTGCTAGTCTACTTTGTGTGTTTGTTGCCTGTACCAGATCACTTGTTGACAGTTGCTTAATTATAGGAAGAAGAGGAAAGGCTATGAAGACGACGACTATGTATCCAAGAAACCCAAACAGGAGGAGGTATGCTGACTCCCAAGATAAATTTAAAATCATTTTTATTGTATGTTATGGCATGATGTACAGTTAAGATTCTTGTTCTGGAGTTTAAGTGTTATAGACAAAGTCAGGGGGTGGTTTTTTTTTGGGGGGGGGGATTATCTTGTTGTGTATCCCAAGGTGACCTTGAATTCTCAATCCTCCTGCCTCAGTCTCCCTATTTTGGTAGCACTTTTTTTGTTTGGGTTGTCTTAAATATTTACATACTTGATGTATACTGTGCATTCTCCTTTTTTTGAATTAATTTTTGCTCATTTTTCAGTCTGTCAGAAGGCATGAACACAACAACTATTTGTTACATGGCACTGACCAAGAAACATTATCCTGTCCATGTCATGTTCTCCAGTTCTGAAGGAAGTAGTGATAGGTTCTTGATGAAGGAAACAGTGATGTGCATATATACTGCACTTTTGCAGTATCTCTTACCCTCTTATTCTTCCTTTGCCCCTTCTAGCAAGTCATAGCAAAGTAAACAGTGGCAGTTCACACCTAGAATCTTTCTCATTTGAATAAATAGGCTGGTAAAACCATGCTAGTATGCTGTTAAGATTTGTCTACTTGCTGGACATGGATTACAGATCTGTAATCCCTATACTTGGGATGTGAAGATCAGGAGGACTTTGAGGCCATCCTCAGCTATTTAGCAAGTTTGAAGATTCCTGTACTCCATGACTCACAAAATGAAATTAACCCTGCCCCCCCCCAAGAAAAAAAAACAAGCACTTGTGAAAATGTACAGCAGACTGTCATCAACATTTTCCATAAGGGGATAAACAGCATCCTGGTTCTGCTGCAGGGTCATCCTTACCCCATTTCTATTTCCTTTGCCTCCTTAGGAAGAATGGACTGATGATGATTTGGTGGATTCTCTGTAAGCGTGTGAAGTTAATGTAGCCATGCTGACTAACCAGGAGGAGGAAGCATATCTGGCATTTAACTTTATTGAAAATGTCAATGTGAAATTATCAAAATATATTAAAGTTTTCTATTTGAGATTTAACTTTGTGTTTGTGGTTAAGTAAAACAAAATGTTTCGAACAAAAGAACCGGAAACGCACCATCGTTAATACAAATTAGTCCTCCAGGAAAACTAGTGCAGTTGCTTATTATTTTAAACAAAATGTGAGAAGCAAACCTATCCTTTTTGAAAAAACACCATAGAAAAAAAAGGTAAAAACTTAGTAACCATCTTTGAAAGCACTAAGGGTTTGTCTTGAAGAACCTCTATAAATGGCTTTTCAGTTGTTAACCCTGATATATTCAGCAATTTGTTCATTAATAACTGAGCTAAAAGTTTACTGAGCAGTTAGGTAGTACCTGATTAATGAATTTGTTTACTAAGAAAAAATGGATTTAAAAAGCATAATATAATCTTTTAGTTACCTAGATTTTAAAAAATCTTAAATTATTATTAGTAGTAACATAGATTCTGTTAAATGACCACCTCTAAATGCATATAGTGTTATAATTCCTAGGAATTTTTATAAGTGAGATATGTGTAAAGAATTTAAAAATTCAAATACTTTTATATAAGATCTTGGAATATGGCACCAAATGACATAGGTATGAATCAGTTGCTCCCACTTTGCTGAGACCTTGGTAAGCTATGCCTCTCTGTGCCAGTTTCCACAAGTTGAAAATGGGTACAAATAATACCTACTTCTGAATTGTCACAGTGGTGTGCAACATGCTAATTTATATTTAAATGTTGATAGTGTTTAACTAATAATAAATAGTAGCTGTTACAGTTGGGACCAAATTGTGAATGTGTGCTTATTAAGCCAATTTTTTTTTTTTTTCTGGAAAATGGGGTTGAAGAAATTCTGAGAAACTCAGCTGCCTTAAATATAATTAAAATTTTATGACTTCACTTCCTATGAGGGTCAGTACCTAGCATGAGTTATGTCTTGATACATGATTGCAACTTTTATTCATGTTCCACTCTAATGATTATATTTCAGGTTGGTATATATTATTATTGTTCTCATTCTAAAATCAAAACAATACAATTGATTAAAGTGAGACTTTACTGAAGCAAAGGAGAAGCCAAATTCAATCCCCCAGTGTATTCCAGATTAAATTACATTATAGTAGGCTATAGATAGAATTTCAAATGTTCAGTTTATCCTGAACAAGGGCCACACTTAATCTCTGAAATTTTTCTACCCAGCCTCAAAAAAAAAAAAAAGAAATGCTTGGGAGATTTTATTTCAACATTTACCACTTAGTTACTACAGGGCCAACGAATTTAAGCAGCAAGTTTGATGTTCCAGTTTAAAAGACAAACATGTAAGTAAATATAAAATACAACAGGCATCAGAGTCCTTCAGGTGTGGTTTTAAATAAATGGTAGGAAAGGACGAAGCATTTCAGACTGAGAAGTGCAGCACACCTAAATGCTGAGGTACAATTAGTTAGAGGGAACTCAAATGCCTTGTACTAGAGTTCAGACCTTTTTGTCAGTTCTTAAAGCATTTTAGGAGCCCAAGTTGTATCCCTTCATGTCTATCTTCTACCTTATAAACGAAGACCATTGTGTTCTAGCCACAAGTAAGAACAGAGAAGGTAGAAAAGCAATGTGGTAGAGACAAAAAAGAGAATGGTGTGAATTGCATTGAAACCACGGCATAGAAGCACAGTATGTTCAATGTTTTGATGAATTTGTTGGACTCTGAATAAAGATACATAAGGCTAACTGCTTCTGTACAAATAACTAGCTTACAAAACGATACAAAGCATCCATATTTTAAGCCAGTAGGCACTGGGGCATAGCTTAATAGTTTTCTGAAGCATACCTGAGGTGCTAGGTTTGTAACTCAGCGTTGCAAAGGAAAACTAAGCTCGTGTTTTGTATTTAAGAGGATCTGGGAATCTGAGCTGTCTTTCTTTTGGTTCCTGGCTTTTGATTTCTAACAATATTCTGCATGTTTTTCTTATGCCTTGTCTCCTCTAAACAATTTAGCAGGAAAGGGCACATTACTTGACATATAACATTGAAATAATAAATAGAATTATTTTTTAAAGAGACCACTAACAAAAATACTGAAGTTTCAGCTTCTCCTTTGGCCTTGCTCTGGTGCTTAAGTTTGAAATGTCCCTGAAGGAGGAAGAAAATAATGAAATTAAATGATTAGCTATATAACATATCCCTTGGTTTATTTTAACTTAACCCTTGTGAATACTTCACAAAAATACATACAAAGAAACAAAACTATACAGTAAAAGTAAATATCCTGAAGAAAAAACAAGTAGTCAGAAGTTCAAAGATGTGTTAGGTTGCTAAGTGGCTGATGAGATTGTTTGCATTATAAAAAGGGATTACCAAAAAAGTATCTTTGAATTAAAAGTACACTAATTTTTTTAACTTAAAAGATAATGGTAATCTATAAAATATTTGATATTTTGTAAAATGGTCAGTTGGGTAACATGCACTGAACAATACAATAACCAATATTTATTGAATTCAAACTATTTACTGTTGTAAACATTTAACAAAAGCATTGAGATCTAAATACAGTTTTGACAATTCCAACAAAATAAGTGGTATGTTGAAAAAATAAAGCTGATGAGCAATAGATTCATCCATTCTATATATTGTTTTTCAACAGTTCCAGAAAAAGAACAGCACAGTATTTTTCAAAAGTATACAGCAAAGATTGTTCCTATTATAATGCCAAGTTCTGGAAACTGTAAATACAAATAAAGTCATTGAACAGTCAAATGGTCATATTCCTAGTGAGGAAGAAGTTACAGTAAGAACAGCCTGTAATCCAGTTGAACTCAGTTGTCCATTGAGAATGCTCTCCTTTGTCAGCTGATTTCACACTTCTTTTTCCAAGGGACAGCAAAACTTTGGCAATTGGATATACTGAAAATATATTTTCAAGGTTCAAGACACAGTCATAGCTTTTTTTTTTTTTTTTTTTTTTTTTTGTGAAAGGTCATCTGTACACCAAGGCTCAGAGTTTGGTAAAGATTCCATCCAGAAAGTGCAAATATCCTGCACGTTTAGCTTACAAAGCTGCGGTCAGTCATCCATCAGCAGAATCTTGGGGCTTATTTGCATAGCTCACACATCACTGGAATGTGGAAAGGTGTGCTATTTTTTGGCAAGAGCAAAGATACATTATACTGATGTGAATTACCATGTTGGGCATGCTGAATCCATGCAGAACAGCAGGGCAAAGGCTGCTACCTGACATCATTGGTTTTTGTATACTGGTTTTGTTTTTGTTGAAGCAGTTCTGTTATAGCCAGAAGTTTTTTCAGTACATGCTAGACACAAGGAAAGATTGTGTGAAAGTAAATAAAAAATAAAAGGTTAGTTCTAAATTTCAAGATGAAAATACAGATTTGAAAAAAAGCAAGGTCAAAGCAAATGAATTTATAAAATACTAACATTCCACTCAAAGCATAAAATTATGAGTTTCTATTACTCAGACATAACTGTCTCCAGTTGTAACCAGGATAGAGCATTTTGGTAGTATTACATTCTTTCTTGCAACTAGATCTTAACAAGATGTCATAAGAAGTTTATATTAGAACTCTAGTGTACAAGACTAGCTCTAAACTTGGGTGGTGACAAATTCTAGAATCTCAGGCTGATGAAAATTCTTTTGCAAGAATCCCTGCCAAATCATAGGGCAGTGTAGTGAAATCATGGGAGAAATTAATCTGACCTATTAAGCATGTGCTCTGATTTATAAAATTCTTCCCCCATGTGACTTTCTGCCAGTTGTCCTTATACCAGGATAAGGCCATTCAAGATAAAATTCAATTTAATCTCCAAGATAAAAATATCTCTTATCATCTTAAAACTGGTTCAGTTAAGTCCTTCCAGTTCGGGTCCTTCTCTGAATATATCCCAATCTTCATCTGTTGGCTTGGACAGCAGAAGTCTGCAAAGGATAATTATCAAGTGGGAACTATGACTCACTTGCATTTGAATCATTTTAACAGCTTATTATCGCTGCTTCCAGTATCTAAGGGCAGGGAAATGAAATGCCTACTTTTATGAAATTTTGATAATATGTACTTTTTGTAACTAAAGGAGTAACACACCTCACTAATGGACTTATTAGCTAACTTAGTATTTTTACATATACCAATAAAGTGTATGAGCATCACCAAAACTTACCTGTTGTGCACCACGCTCATTACTGAGTGTTCGGAGTTCATCTGAATGAGCCACACAAATCTCATGAAGTGCTGCTAAATCACGAGACAGGTCAGTTCTAGAATGCTCAGTAGTGTCCGGAAGTTCAGGTACATTCTTTAAAGGAATCATAAAACTGCATTTAGAAACACAAATCTTTAGTTTCTTCTGAAAGGATCCTAATTGGACACAGTAGATGAGCAGAACTTTTAACATTAGTAACACTATATTTAAATTTAGTCATCTCTCTTAACCCTCTAAGCATTTTTATTAAAAAGTAAGTTTGGTGTTAAAAGTTCTTCCAGAAAGACAGGTTCTCTGACATCTTTCACATGAAAGGTTTTATTTTCTTCCATAGTATGAGAGAATGTTAGTTTTATCTCTGTTTTTAACTTAGAACATGTTAAACAGTATAGGTATTAAATGCTAATGTGGATTAAATACAACTAGACTGAATCTCATTAAGCTACTGCTGTTTACCCAAACTGACTAGCATGTAAGAGTAGATTAGAATATAGGAACTTTATTATGAAAGTACAATCTTGTCTGGGGCTGGAGATGGCTCAGCGGTTCAGGCCAGACACACAAGGTGGGGCATGTGTCTCCAAGTTTGTTTGCAGTGGCTGGAGGTCCTGGCAAGCCCATCCAACTGCCTCTTTCTCAAATTAAGTGAATTTTATAAAATTTTAAAACCTTTTCTGGTTTGTAAATATCTGTGGACTATACTCAAAATAATTGCTAATGGATGAATATATTCAGTGGCATTATGGTGTTATGAAGAAGCGTGATCCTCCATAATGATGACAATGTCACATTCCTAAAAACTGTAGATTATTTCAGTTTTTCAGTAGAGACTTTAAGTATTTTTAATGAGTCATAATTATTCAGTGACTAAGATTATACAGAAGAGAAACCTGCAGTTTTGCTTTCAAGCAGTTGACAGATTTGAGGGGAAAATAGTAGTAAACTGTATAATGTACATGTTACATGTCAAATGCACAAGGGAAACTTGACTACCTGATTTGAGGTAATTACAAATGCTTATTGGGGTTTCTTAGAGAAATTCCATATAAAACCATGAACACTTAGCATCTCTGTCCTTTTTTTCTCAATTTATGGCGCTATAAATATAATTTCCTATAAACTAGTTCTTATACTTGTGTTTACAAATGAGGAGCTAAAATCAGCCCTTGTTTGCCACAGTGGTGCACTATGGTTGCTACTGATTCTGAATATTACAAAATACCTGACTTCTATGTAGCACTCCCTACTCATGCATACATGTTCTTGCTTTCTCTCTGTGTATATAAACTGAATGCCTCTTATGCTTAGTTTAAAACCCACTCAATATCAGAAAATCTTTTATTAACAGACCTTTTAATTTTATGTCATATTGTTTTAAAGGCCTAAGTGAGCACAGGTAACATTGAATGAAGCAGAACAACAAATCCATGTATTTTTTATTTCAGTTCAGTGCTCTCCAATAACCCTAGTTATAGCTGTAGGTTGTCCATCTTGTTCAAATTCTATTGCAGCTCCCTTAATAAGCTAGAGACAACAGCTGGGATGATAGTGAATGAAAGACAATCCAATAGTGCATGCTTACATTTGGCAGAAATCATTTCATGAGAGAATAAATAGTTATGATCTCAAACAAGTGAATTTTACTTGCTTAGAAAAAATTTTTTAAAAAGGTTATTGGGTTTAACTGAGCCATAGCAACTATAGGTATCAAAGTACTTGAAGATAATAATATACATACCCCAAGTTCATCTAAAAACATGATCATGCGATGTTTGTTGCTTTTGATGAATGGATTGACACCTTCCATGTAAGGCTCCTGAAAATATAAAGGGACCATACACATAGCAAAAATTCTTACTACTTAGTCATTTGACGGTATTTTCCTTCTAATGTAAACAAAACACTATAATGAGGAACTGAGGTAACTTTAATGAAGGAATAAAAATAAGAGGAAATCAAATATGTAGCCAAGCAGACACAAGTTACTGATGTACATTCAAAAATTGTTTAAAAAAAATATGGAAAGGGGCTGGAGAGATGGCTCAGTGGTTAAGGCACTTGCTTCCAGTGCCTAAGGCCCCAGGTTCAATTCCCCAGGGCCCACATATGCCAGACCCATAAGGTGGTGGCCCTGGTGCTTCTCTCTCTCTCTCTCTCTCTCTCTCTCTCTCTCTCTCTCTCCTTGAAAATGAATAAATAAAATATTTAAAAAAAAAAAAAACTATGGAATGGGGCTAGAGAGATGGCTCAGCGACTAAGGTGCTTGCCTGCAAAACCCAATGACCTGAATTTGATTCCCCAGTACCTATGTAAAGCCAGATACACAAAGGGGCACATACATCTGGAGTTAGTCTGCAGTGGCTAGAGGCCCTGTCACACCCGTTCTCATTTTCTCTCTCTCTCTCTTTCTCTCTCTCTCTTTCTGCTTGCAAAGAAAAAGTAAAGAGAAAGAATAGAGAACGAACTATGAAGGAAGAACTGGAACCGATTATAAGGAATTAAAATACAGTGTAAGAATGTAATGGGACAATATATATCATATGCCTCAGGTTTCAGTTAGATGAGTACCTCACTTATCAGTTCCAAAGATGTAAAAAAACCAACAAAGGACCTGCATGACTATCAAATAAAATGAAGACCATCTACTGAGGTTTGATAAAGCTCTTGAAAGCATAAAGAACTGGCAGTAAGTTGCTGAATACACACCAAAAGCCTAAGCCCAATATTTAATTATTCGTACACTCAAGGTTAGAAAACAATTGGATAATTAAAAGTTATGTAAATATCTGGTAATTACTCAATATCCACATGATGGCATATTGACTAGTTATTAAGAATAACAGAGGTTAATATTCTTCCAGGTTTGACAAGTTTGTCACCCATTAAGTAACAAAAGCAGGAAACGGTATCATCCCAACCCAAATGTTAACATTTGTTATATTTACATAGTATGGTTGTATGTTTCAAACCTAACTTGAATGTTTATTAGATAAGTTACAATTTATTTTCTAATCAATGATTGTTATATTTAAAACAGAAGAATCTGGATAAATATGCTCCTGAGATATTAAATTTATTGTAATTAATAAGGTATTTTTGAAAATGTGACATTTTCAAAACAAATATACCTTATAATTCTGTTATTTTTATGAAATACCTATTATTGAAAATGTATGTCTAAATTATCAAAATGTTTTTACCTTAGCTCCAAATTCCACAAGATTTGCTAAATTCTGCACAGACTTAGCCACTAATATCAGTGTTCTTGCAGCAATAGGAGATGGTGAATCTGTTAAGAGAATTTTGCATTTTTTGATCCCAACACCAAAGGTACCTTCAGGTAAGCCATTTTAAATTTAGCACCTTAATGTTTTGATGCCATTACAATACAAACATTCCTTCTATTCAGAACTCAAATGCTGTTAATAGATACAGGATCTAATTCAAACAGGCTGTATGAACACATATGTACTTCTAGTTTTAGGGAAAAAGGGTACTACAAAATTGAAGTAATTCCCAATTGGCTGATAATATTTCAAAATACCCCATAAAGCTTCTTTATTCTAAGAAGACCACCACTCTACAGACCTTTCACGACAATTCACAAAGCTAATTTCATCCCACTCAGGTTAGCATTTTGCAATCTAAGCAATTCTCTACTCCCCAACATTATTTGTGATCATACTAACAGCAAATCGTTCTTTTAAGATTTATTTTAGAGTGCTGGAAAAATTTCCCTGCAGAACACAGATCATGGAATGTAAATTTAATGTATTTGTAGCTATTAAAGACAAACTGATAAGATAAACTTTTAACACTAGACTCTACAGGTAGTCTTCTTCACTGTTTGTATCTTAAGTGCTTGGACTATAAATACATGTTAAGTAAGGCCAAAATAATTATATGGATGTTAGGGCTTAAACATTTAAATGTTGAAAAGATATTTAAATTAAAATATTGAAAACAAATTTAAACTTAAGGAAATCTACCAGCCTCAGCTTTCCTGAGTATAGATTATGGACACATGCTACCATGCTTAGCTTCCAAAAAGAAAGGAAAAAAATATGGACGTTATATGTATTTTATCTGAGACAGGGTCTAGGTACATATCCCAGGTCTTGAGTTCTTTCTGCCTTAGCACCCTAAGTACTACAATTACAGTGACATATCCAACTTAAAATAATTTTGCTGGACATAATGAGACATGCCTTTAATCTCAGTACTTGTAAGGGTGAGATGGCATAATCACCATAAATTCAAGGCCACTCTGGAGCTACAGAATGAGTCCCAGGTCAGGCTGGACTTGAGTGTGACCAAAGTTCAAAAAAAAAAAAAAAAAAACCACAAAAACATGTATTTTTAATACACCCTTGAACTTCAAGTTATCAGGGGAAAGTGCTTCCATTTCCTTCTTTTAATCATGGCTCATTACAACATTCAAATTCATGCATACAATTATCCTGCCTCTGAAAGATACTTACAGATCTATAAATCATTCTCCAGTGGACAAATGCCTAGGAAGCTTACTGGAATTTTAAATAGTGATTAATGTTATATAACTGGTGCCAAATAATCTTTAATGGAAGAAAGCAGAAATGCTTTGTCTATCAATAGAGAACACTCTTGCAGCTGTAGACAGAATTTTAACTTGATTGTAAGAAGCTCAGTTTACAGTAGTCTAGCAAGAGATAAGCAAACAAAAGCTCTTCTCTGGGTGTAGTTACAAACCCCAAAACGTTAGCCCGAAAGTCTGAGGCACAAGAAAGCAGAATATCTATAATTCTGCCATCTTAAGTATTAGAAAGGTAAAGAAGGAAGAAGAAAAGAGAAAGGTGCTTTACAGCGCTTTATACTAAGTCTTGGACGATCTTAAAATTAGAATTAAAAGTATTTTTATGATAGTGTGAAACTTTATATTCTGATTCTTTTTTTTTTTTAATTATCAAAAGTTAATTACCTGAGATGATATTAAACATCCGTGGGTTCAGGATGGCAGGACAGATAAGCCGAAGAAAAACAAAACCACTAATTGGAAAGGAAATTTTTTTTTTAGAAAACCATATATAAATAGATAGATAATGCATTAATATAATATAAAAAGACTTTAAAAACACATAGAACCACAACCTTTATTTTCAAAGTAGGAAAGCCCAAACACAAAATTCATTAAAAAACAATAAGCTAAATTTGGGGTTTTCAATTAGCAATCCACAGCATTTACTCTCAAAACTGTTGTTTATTCCAGACTAGAAGTTTATTTCACACTTAGAAGAAATTCTAAAACACTATAGAGAAGCAAATATTTTTATAGATCAATAGTTCCGAGAGGTTCCAAAGTTTTCTGTCTTTTAAAATTTAAACAGAATAACCTGTAAAGTATGTTATGAATTAAGTTGTTTGTATCAACATTGATGCTAAGAGTTATAGACATAGGAATTCATAGTAATTATCTGTGATCCTTGACAGAAAACTGCATGTGACAGATATAAAGTTTTCTTTAAAAGAAACTCTAAAGTTGTCAAATTACAAAATAATAATAAAAAATTGTATTAAAAACATAACAGGAGCTATCATACAATTACCTAATTTTACTTTGGGAACAATGTAGTAAATAGTGTAAGCTTAAGTAGACATTCCTGCTGTGCCTCCTTCAGGTACTGGTAAGTACATATTGACAATGCAGATGTTTCAATTTCTTTGTAGGAGGAATCTGCACTAATAACCTTGATAAGCCATTATTCCCAAAGCAGTTTACAAAAATCCTTCTAGAGACTAAAATAACTGGCACTATTGTGTTCCTTTCTAAGACTGAATAACATTCATCTTCAATCATACTAATTTGCTAATTTTGGACTCTTAAAAAATATTTCTCAAACAGCATTTATAGCAATTTCATAAGAAGTTCATTTGAATTTCTTTTTGCTTCTGAAGACTCTTGCATAAACTTTACTGAAAACATTTTGATACTAGGTTTAGTCAAACTGAAACCTAACCTGGCATCATTGAACTATTTCAGAATTACAGTGTGAAAATCTGCTTTTATGAATTTTTAGATGATTTTAAATGAGAAGGATATTTGACATTTATACTATTTAAAAGCCTACTTGAAAGAGAAGTTATTACCTTAGGCCCAAAATACCCTATCAAATTAAATACCACCTAGCAAAATTCCCTACTGTATTAGTTTAATAGTTATATAATTCCATCACAAACTTAAATTTACTGAAATATTACATCTCCTGATGTTTCTAACTTCCTAATACTAAAGCCAAGACAGAATCTATAGATCTTAACTATACAGTATCATCACTTACTGAGAAAGGGTTGTTTTATTGTGCTCAGGATCAATCTCTTGTGTGTAAGGCTAGTACTCCCACTATTAGAAAAGTAGGTGTCCATTGAAAAATATTAGACATTACTAGGAAACTATGGAATTTAATACATTTGTACTTAATCTTCAGGCACCTTGCACTGGTTGAGATACTGCAACAACTCTGGAGATTCTAGGTTGGGCTTTAGAAGTTTTGCTTTAGTTCCTGACTCTAAACCTTATGCAGACATTCAGCCTCTCTAGATCTGCTTCCTTTTTGGAAAAATAAGTTAGGATAATGATACTAAGTTCATATATAAGCCCCACATTTCATTACTTGCTGAAGCAATTCTAATTATTGTACAAAGACCAGACTGAAGCAGTTTCAGAACTGGAGGCTAGTTGAAGATTAGGCTGGAATCACAGACTGTTACAAACTAATTAAAATCTAGATGGTTTAATTACTGCTCTTCTTTCCTAACACCAAACTTCTTCATAAATGTGTAAATATATATTGCATACTTAATATATAATCAGTTTGTGCTATATATAGTGATCATAACAAATAAATAACCCCTTACCTAACAACTCTTGTTCTCATGGTGGTATTTGTAGGCCACTTATGCTGAACAGATTTCTGTAAACACCCATAAATATATCTCAGTGTCCTGCCAAAATAACATAATTATCTCAATATAGAATGCAAGTTAAAAAATACTAATCTCATGGTAGCCATAACTTAATTCAACCAAATGTTCCACATTTTAATGTATTTGGCATTTCCCATCAATAAAGTAGTTTGCCAAAAGAAATGACAAATTTAGTAAGGGGTGCAATCCAGTCAGTTTACCAACATCAACTTTATATTTTATGTTAATAAAAAGCAGGAAACAAGCTATTAGAAATGAGGATACATAGGAACTAATGTGGCACAAGTTCCAAGAAGACTGACTGACTTGACTTTTTCCCACCTGAACAAGTGAGTTCACTAAATTTGGTGGCTTATGAGCAGACATGGATACTGACATCTTATATGCATTTTCCGTTCTTTCCCCTCACTCCTGGCCTTGAACTGTGTTGGAACTATAGGCATGTGCCATATCTGTAATTTACTCTGTGGTTGCTTTTTTTTTTTAATGTTTCCCTCTTGTTCTTTGACCCTTTCTTAAGTTATCATTCATCTAGTATGGAATGAAAACCAGAATATAATACAGAGACAATACGACAGCATTCATGTATTCTAGAAAAGGAAAACTTTCAAAATACACGTGAGTCAATTTCTTATTAAATGAAGGTTTTATTACTTACGGTGGAAGAATTTCTGAAGCCATAAATATTTTCTCCACAAGCTCTGAAAGTATGTTTAATAGGTGTGCTAAATTAGTGTTCACATCATCATTTTTTTCTAACTTTGATGGGCTTAACTAAGAGAAAAAATAATATATATTCATTTTAGCAATAATATATGCTGATACATCATGGTAAGCAAGCAATTATCCTTCTCAAGGTTATCTACTTTTCTATTGTATGCCATCACTATTTTTATTTGCATAAAGTGGCATTTTTTAAAGTAGTATGCTGTATAGAACACTCTTAGCTACTTATCAGGGAAGCAAACAGGGATACTCAATTCAATTTATCTGAAAATAAGGATTAAAATAAAAATATTTTTGAGTGAGATGAAACATTATTGGTTAATGATAATCTCAAATACCTTAAGCAGAATCATGAACCATTCTTGAAACTGTGTAACCCCAAACTATGTATTGTGGTCTGCTGATATAATAAATTTATCTATAAAGCCTATATTCTCCCCCAGTTCAGCGACTCCCTACAGATTCTGTTATGGTTAGGCTAACTTCATGGTTAGGCTAACTATGGAATTACATTAGATTCTAAAGTTACAGTACAAACTGACAACTGGTTACAGAATTAACATTGGTATGTTCCCAGTGTTAATCTTTCCATATTTAATTGATTCTGTATCAAGTAAGTCTATGGATTTATGCTCAGTATCTTCCTTTGTAATTGCACTACCATCAATGAAAAGGAAGAATAGTAAAGAGGGATTCTACTTAGCACTGTAATTGTTTAGTATAAATTCACAATGAAGCCCTAATCATTTTAAGGTTTTATTTCCTGTTTTCTTCTACAGTTCCACCCCCTCCAAAAAAATCCAAAGATAAAACTACATTTTATGAAGTTTTACATAAATTTTACAGGTCAAGAATTCCTAATCTGAAAATTTTATGTGAAATGTCCAAAATATCCAAATTTGAGTAAAGTAAAAAATTCCACATCTGATATCAAATTACAGGTCACATTCAAAACCAGTTCCCTAGAACTACTTGATGTATATAAATCATTAATAAATTTTATGTTTAAAATTAGAGCCCATCTCTAGGATACCTTATCATGTATATTTAAAAATTTCCGAAATTATTTCCTGAGCATTATGGCTAAGGTCATATATACTTATCAAAGGGAGAGAAGGCAATACAAATTCATGAATTTTTGGTGTAACTTGGGTTTTCTAATCCCAAAATAACATATCAAGTGTGCTGGCATGCATGTGTGCTGCTAGGATCAACCTGGCTCTTGTGAATGATAAGCAAATAAGTACTTTTCCACCAAGTTACATACACCTGTTATAAAGTACTTTTTTTTTTGTTTTGTTTTTTTGTTTATTAAGGTAGGGTCTCATTCTAGCCCAGGCTGACCTGGAATTCACTATGTAGTCCCAGGCTGACCTCAAGATCATAGCAATCCTCCTGCCTCAGCCTCCTGAGGCATGTGCCACCACATGCTTAGAACTTTTTCTAAGTCTATTTTGTAAAACATTTTGTATAAACCTATTATACAGGGCTTAACTACTCAAATAAAGTTAATATAATTCTCTTAAGATGTAATTAGCTAAAAAGTTTTATTAAAATGTGGTTTTTGCTATAATATTTAAGAAGTAAAGTCTTACCTCACAAGACTGTTTGCTTTCCATTATCTTTAAAATGGAGTCTTTCAAAGCATGGTGAACAAACTGTGTAGCAGTGGCTTTCATATACTGCTCCATCAAGGTGCTTGCAAGTGTCGTGGCTCGAAATAAGGTAGTGGCTTCATCTACAACAAAATTTATATTGGATTACTTTCAGAACTAGACCAATAGAAGCAAACTAGAAATCAAATAAATTTATTTTACTCAATATTGAATGTTCTTTTTGCATGCAGCATTTGAAGTATTGATTATATTTGTATGCTATATTTCAACTCTGTAAAAGGCTTTCATATGTATTAAATCATTACCATCATAAGAAGGCATGAACACCCTTAATTTCATGGGAAAAAGTTAAGGCAAAAACCAGTTTTATCAAGTGCCTAAGATCAGTTAGCTTGTTAGTGATAAAACAAATAACAAAGCCTTGCTTTGCTGTCTACTGCTATCATGCCTTTTAAAAAAGTTCCTTTCCAACAAAGATAATATAAAAATACCAATATTGATTGATTTTGTACCAAAACAAAGCTAAGTTTTGATAAAACTTAATGAAACACAAATACTGTCAGACAAGATAGTTATATCATAAATTATGTACCATTTTATCTATTTCCGTTCTATTCATATGCATTTTTCTGATTAGGCATTCTAGACTGCAACTTATTAAGGAAATTTAGTAGCAAGGTTATTGAATCAAAGTTCTAGGGAAAAATAGGCTATTTTCATACTTTAGGAAGCTGTTAAAAACACTGTATGTCTGGTAGCCTTAGAAGCTAAAGATAAAATGCAACTACCATGGAGTGAACTGGTTAAGTATGGGAAGTATATCACAATATTCTTGATAATCAAGCAGTAAGGGACTTAGAGTTGGACACAAGTCACTTTCTCACAGCTCCCATAATACATATGTGCCACGAAAGAACTTGGCATAGAAATACTACACCACTACCATAAGATTAAGACCTCATATCTCAACTATGAGTTTTTGCTAGAAAAACCAAAACAGAATAGCTTACCTAGCTATATACCTGGATATCTTAATATATTTGAACACAGCACTTGTTGAATATATAAAATCTAATATTTAACTTAATTTTTAAAAATACCAAGCATCTGTATCTTACCTTCCATGCTTATCTCTCTGTCATTTAGTGTACATAACAGCAAGGATTCAAGCTTCTCATGAAGAAAAATCCTCAGAAGAATACTGGCCAGTAGTGTTCGATCTTGTCCACAGACATGAGATAAAGCATAGACGACATGAAGTTCCCTCTGCAGTATAAGCTAAAAATGGCATTAAAAAAGACTGCTGAAAGCTCATAGCATGTATTCACAATGAGACGATTATGTTTATTCACGCAATCTTACAGTTAAATAGCTATGTTCATTATATAAAATTATTAAAAATAGAAGGAGTTTGTAGCCTACATATTTCTGGGCCCTTACAATCAAAATCGCACTAATTTTTTCACCTCTGGCACCAGTGTACTATTATATATAAGATTACTGGTTTAATTTAATGGATTTTTATTAAATTTATTTCTGTTAATAATGTCATTAAAAATAATTTGACAATAATACCTCTTTAAATTCACTATACTCTTCTTCTGGCATGATTTTTTCCATAGAATATCGTGCTCGAACACGCAGGGATCCTGGTTCAATACCTTTTAATGGTATGTGGGAGCTGAGCAGAAACCATTCATCTGTTGCATGCCCTTTCTGTAGCCGGCTCAACTGGCAACGCATGAATACTTTGGAAGAAAAGCAAATTGTTAACTGCATTAAAGGAAAAAAAAGAATACTATAGTTATGTAAGTAAAATTTCCTGATATTGTTTTCTCCAGTATTAAACACTGTTCATTACAGAGATTTTTAGTAAACATCAAAAACCCAATACTTAATTGCTTGCTTCCTTTATTTACTTAAGACCTGCTGCCATGTGCTAGACTGTATCATAGGCCAGGGACAAAGTATACAGAGATGATTAAGGCATGGGCTTAGAACTGCATGGAGGGCAGACCAAGAAATCAAATATGGTGTGGTGTGATAAATGCTATAACAGTATACTTTTGGGGAGTACAGAGAAATACCCAATTCAGCTCAAGGATATTAAGAATCCATTCTAAGCAGGTAACTCTTGAGTAGTAGAAACAACAACAACAACAACAAGAAAACCAGAAAGACTGCAGTCTACATAGAAAGCGTAGCATTCCTTTTGTTTCTGTGTCCTTACTATGATTTTTACCATAAAAGTCATCGAGAAACCCTTAAAAAATGTTAAGCAATTACAAAGCAAGCATTTAGACACAGAGCTCTGGCTTTATCTGTTAATACATACCACTTCTTTCCCTAACCCTAATTTGTAAGACGGTATTAACCTAATTTACCCTGTATGAATTCCTAAAACTCACTACCACATGTTCACTCTATGTGCTGGGAGGAGTGTGCTGCTCAGAATAAGAACTGGGAGCTTTGAGTTTTACAGTGAAGAAACAGCAGAGGAAAGTTAGCTTTTTGTTCTTGATTTTTTTGTTTTGTTTTGTTTTTTCCTTTGCAAGCTAGTGATCAAACCCAAGACCTCTACATGCTAGACAAGTACTCAATTTGCCATGCTAGACAGTGTGCTATACCTCCAGTCTTAAAGCAGTTTTTAAAAGAATGTCTTTTTAAACTTATATATAAGAAAGAAAAGGGTAGGAAGTAGGAGGAATAGGAAGGCTAACACTCAGATCAGTGATCATTCCTCCCATGTTTGTATTTGACAAATGGAGGGTACATGCATGTCTATTTTAAAACATACAGACTTTTAAGTATGTACAATGTAGCTATTTTGGGCTTTTTCTTTCCTACCTATATACTCTTTGAACAATCAGTATGTTTAGAAGTATAAGAAGAAACAAATCTCAAATTATAATACATTTATTTTGTTACTTCTATTTCATGAAATATCATTATGAAATGAATTCTAAAAATATGTAAAACATGTTTTCTTCTACTTCAGAAAGTTTTTTAAATCAACTTACAGATATCAGGGTCTTTGCTTTTCTTTGTTTTATTACTAAGCGTGATTTCAAATCTATTGATGTCAGGAGGAAGATCACTAAAGAAGCAAGAGAAAAAAAAATCAGCAAAATGTTCTAGCAATCAAGCTATCCATTTCTGCTGAAACCTGAGTGTGCTACAATTAAAACTCAATTCCTAACATATTAGATATACACGATTGCTAATAAACAAATTACACTTTCCTGACCCTCTTAAACTGCCAACCACTCATAATTCAGTCAAATAAGTCCTGGAAATGTTAGTAACCATTTTGTATGTCTTTGGACTTCAGTAGTGGTAACATAATGAGATTAAAAACCATAGGCAATTAGCACTTTAGTAATAAAAGTGAACATGATCTTACTTGGATGAATTCATTCTGATTGTCTATAATTTACAAAATGTTATAATATGTATAAAGACATGTGGCAATTATGTATAGTGTATAATTATTATAATGTCCTTAAGAGAAATGACAGGCTTTGAATTCTAGGAAAGATACCTTAAAAAAAATTAAAATACCTAGGAAAACAACAAGGAATCAAATGGTTTAGATATACACACCAAAAGGAAGAAAATTTAACTATGATTCCCCAAAATGATTTAATAGAATGATAAAATGTGACTTACTCAAAGACAAACTCTTCTGACCACACTGGGTTCTGCCCCTCTCTTGCATGAGTTTTTGCTACTTGGACGCTATTCAGGTAGATATTACAATATGGATTAGTAAAATGTTTTACTGGGAGTTTGTGGGCTTCTTCAATATGTAAAACAAGGCTGCTGACCTAAAAGAAACAGAAAAATTACTGCTCCACATTTCAAGGGCTGTATATTAGATTGCAAGAGCCAAAAACAATAACTTATTTGTCTGCATCTATCAAAAATAGGAGTTTTTGCTAAACAATTGTAACAACCTCTATTAAAATTCCAAATGCTTTATTGTGTGCTTATCTCCAAGATTTTATTACTATAAAAGAAAATTTCACAGCTAAAAGACATCCTAAGACACTCATTCAGCTTTCTGCTGTTATAGAAAAAGACACAAATCCAAAGAAACTAATTTGTCAGTTTTGTTTCAAAGCTTAGGGATTTTCTTTCTTTTACTAACCTTTTTTGTGATTGTAGACAAGTTAGTCTCTCAGACACCTTTCTTACAAACAAAATACTCATCTATAAGATTGCAGAGTACACTGCAGATTGTGGAAAAAAAGATTAGAAACAATCCCTAAGCACAATGTGGAATGGCTGACATATCAAAAGAGCCCCAGAGATATTAGCTGTGACTATTTACCTACAAATGGCAATGTCATGGATAAAGTTTCACATAAGACACAGCAAGATCCTACTTAGATGAATTCAATCTGATTGCCTATAACTTACAAAATGTTATGTATAGAGACATGAGGCAATTATGTGTAGTGTATAATTAGTATATTGTCCTTGAGAGAAAGGACAGGCTCTGAATTATAGGAAGTATTTAGTTATCGAAATACTGTTTATCCACCTCCAGGAGAAAAATATGTTAAGTTCCACAAGCTTGCTAGAAATGCTTATGAATAGGAGTCACTTTGCCCAACAAATATATTGTCTTGAATTTTCTTCAAAATCCCAATAATGTCAAAATTTGATTGACATCTTCCAATTACTTTAATAACATGGTGGGAAGAGAAGCAAGAAATAATGGATGTTGGTTATGGTGCCCCACACCAGAAACCCATCATTCAGATACAGAAACAGAGTGAGATTACCCTGAGTTCAAGACCAACCTGGAGCTAGAGGGGACACTAACCTCAAGAAACAACAACAACAAAAAAGCATAAATAAATGGTATAAAATTACTCTTACATGTTGATTGAGAAAGAAAGAGCACCAGCCTTGCTTAACTTTCTATAAACAGAAGTATAGATCAAGTTTAGGTTTTAAGTAAGACTGGCTATTACCTAAAAAATTACAGTTAAGTCTCTACAACTAAAAAGCTTATAAGGATTACTACGATAAATCTGGTAACTCTTTTAGTAAGTATGTTCAGTTTTACCTTTTTGAGATAAGGAATAAAAAGTGTCCCCTAAGTTTCTGATGTTGGCTTGGTTTTAGTTTAAGTGGAGGAATAAGCAGTCCTTCATATTCATTCAAAAGTTAGAACAGTGAAGAACTAAATATATAAAGAACTTTCTCTTTCATAAAGAACTTCTTCCTAAAACTGAGGCAAGTAATTAACAGCAAGGCTTTATAATGCCTGAAAAGATTAATTCAAAATGTTGGCCAAAATAGTTCAAATAGAAAAATAGAAAAAGAAAAAAGAAAAACACAACTGATGAGCAAAGTGATAATGAAAATATGACTGTTTCAAATGAAATACAGTTAAGTTTCACCTGACGAAGACGTTTATTAGATGTCCCTGGACTACTTTTCCTTAAGCTGCAAAATGCTTGGAGACCCTTCATCCAATCCTGCAAAAAAGTAAAACATCATTTCATGTAAATATACATGAGTGTATCTGGTTTATAATCATTGTTATTTCCTTTTAGTCTCAGCAGTACACTGTACTGTATTTTCTATACTCTAGTAAAGTGAAATATTTAAAGAGCATTTGCTGTTTAAGCCTGAGTAACCAAGGTTGAGAATTTGATTCACAGACCTCATGTAAAAAGCCAGAAGCCATGACATGTTTTTGTAATCCTAGCATTCTGACAGAGAGATGGGAGGAGGAAAAAGGACAATTTAAGAAACCCTCCTTCAAATGAGGTGAACAGTGAGAACCAGCACCTGAAAGTCATCCTGTGACTACACAAACACCCTGGCACATGCACACCTGCACTCACACAGGAACATACATAGGTAAAAAAAAATTTCAATGCTTCAATTTATGTAGAATCTCTTTGTTAAAGGTAAGTATACCAAGGAGTGGTTATTTTTTTTTAAAAATCACCTTTTATTAAAGAAATTGCTTCTCCCAAGCAAATACAATCTTGGATTAAAAATATCCATGTGTGAACTAGAGATATGGCTTAGTGGTTGAGGTGCTTGTCTGCAAAGCCTTAAGGACCTAGGATTGACTCCCCAATACCCACGTAAAGGCAGATGCACAAAGTGAAGCATGCATCTGGAGTTTGTTTACAGTGACTAGAGGCCCTGGTGAGACCATTCTGTCTCTCTCTCTTCTATCTCTCTATGCTTGCAAAAGAATAAAACATTTTTAAAATGTCTATGTGTAACTAAACTCAATGGGTCACACGCACAAAAAGACAACAGCAAAATGAGGAGACTAGTTTGGGGAAAAGGGATAGTGGAAAGGGGAGGGGAGAAAAGAGGATAATGGCAAGTAAATATGATCAAAATCTATTATATATATGCATGTAATTCTCAAAAAAAATTAAATTAGGGGCTGGAAAGATAGCTCAGCAGTTAAGGTGCTTGTCTCCAGAGCCTAAGGATGGGATTGAATTTCCCAGTACCACGTAAACCAGATGCACAAAGTGAAGCATGCAAATGGAGTTCGTTTGCAGTTGCTGGGGGCTGTGGAACGTCCGTACTTACTGTCTCTCTATGCTTACAAATAAATAAAATATAAAAGTAAAAGAATTTTTTTTAAACTTAAATTGCGATGAACTAAAAACAAAATGTGTGTAGTTAAGCTCCATCAGCTAAAGTAAATTATGGTAGAAACATTTTGTGGGAAAAGGACCAGTAACTATAAAACAAATTAATGTAATGATTGGTATATTAAGCATTCTAATTTATATCTCAGATTATGGTATAATGCAAAAAATAGAAGGGGATGCAAATAATTTTTAAGCCTTTTAAATATGCCATTAGGGCTAGGGAGATGGCCTGGGTTCAGTTTCCCAGTACCCATGTAAAGCCAGATGCAAAAAGTGGCACAAGTATCTGGACATCATTTGCAGGGGCAAGAGGCCCCGGCATGCCATGCTCACACTCCCTTCTCTCTCTCTCTCTCCCTCTCTCTCTCTCTCTTTCTCTCTTTCTCTCTCTCTCTCTCTCACTCTCTCTCTCTCCCTCCCTCCCTCTTTCTTTCTCTCTCTCCCTCCCTCTCTCTCTCTCTCTCTCTCTCCTCTCTCCTTGCAAATAAATGAATAAAATAAATTTTAAAAATTGAATATAACATTAGATTTTAAAAGTCATTTTGGTCGCTGAACTATACAGAGAAAATATTTTATAAACCATATTCAACATACAATATATACCATGTACAAAAGTTTGAAACAAATTTAAATACTTGATGTATTTATCTGGAAGGTTACATACTACTTTATTTCTTTATACTACTTTATTATGTGCCTGGCTTGTTTGCTATGTCAATGAATATAAGGTCAAGGAGAGTTTGACTGTCGTATCTGGAAATACAGTATGCATATACAACAAGAAATTATTATAAGTGACACTTGAAAAAACAACTATTAGTAAATTATATAAATAAATATATTTATTCAAGAAAAAAAAGAAAATGGTTAAATAACTAGAAAATAAAATACTAGTTTTAACTTTCTTTTCCTAGCTTGATTTCTACCATTAAAAAAAATAAATCACAGAAATGTCTTCGGCTCTATTTTCTTATCTGAGATTAGGGGTATATACCTACAAAACAAAGCTTTATGCACAATGTAAGTGAAACATAAAGACATCTTACAAAGATTTGAAATAATTATGAGCTACATATTAGTTTCTCATCCATCAAGTTTATTCTGATTAATATTTTCATACTTTCTGAGTCAAAGGCCGATACTAAGATCCAGTTGCCTCATAGGCAAGGTTGACAAATGATGCTCTATTTTCAATAAAGCCATTTTTTTTCAGCTCTTAATCTCTTTTATGTTTCTCTCATAGAATATAAGCGGAAATATAGGTTTTTCTAAAGTAACTGGCTTATCTGTGGATCTTAAAAAACATACATCTTTTATTGAAAGATGACTTAAAATGAATAGTCTCATTTAATCTCAACATAAGAGTACTTAATGGTCAATTTTAAGTGGGAGTTTTCACCCCTAACAACCCTTCAATGCTTTTGTTTCTGCCATTTAAAAAAGGAAAAACAAATTTTGACACATGAAAGTTCTCATTCCATGAAATAAAAACAGAGATTTCTAATGTCCTTGTATCACATTAAATGCAGTTGCCTTCTACACTAGATAATAAGAAAGCATGGGCTAACAGAAAAGTTTAAGTAAATTAGAAAATAATCATCTTACCTCTGCTTGTTCAGGAGTTTCTCCTGCAAAGTAAAAGATGTAATGTTCTTCACTAAAGTGCTGAACTACTATCTGAAAACAGTTTGGCCTTTGAAATACAAACAGACAAAAAAATTAATAACAAACTTAACAAAAAAATTGGCTTACATCAACTTTTAAAAATCCACAGTATATACTTATACAATTTATGTAATGTCATAATTCTAAGAAATGGATACTTCACTCTACCAAATCACTACAAGGAAAATGTCACCATTATATTATACATTTTAGAAAACACTGTCAATACTACTGACATATTATCTGTTTTTAATGTGTAAAGAGATGTATAAATTACTTTTAAAAGAGATTAGAAAAAAGTTACAAAGAGAAACAGAACTGCTAAGATTGCATAGAATTTATTTAGAAACTCTGTATATTCACTAAAAAAATTACAAGTTATTAGATCAAAAATGTTAATGACTATCTCCAAGCAATTTGAGCATGATTTTTCCCTTTATAGTAATTTTCTGTATCTTATTTTCTTATAAATGAATTTTTCTCATGTCAAAATGAAAATGTGTATACCTACATACTGCTTGTTCTAAAGTTTCCATGGACACTTAGGTGGTACACAGTGTTCATGTCCTTCAGTATGCACAACTAGAAATCATTTGACCAATAAGCACAGTATTAATTATCTTTGCAGAAATGTGCTGAATTTCCAGTTAAACTTATGAAATGTTTACCAAGGGCCTGCAGTTTTTTTTGAAATCAGTAAATATTATGTCTGTTAAACAGATTTTTATCTTACACACTTATTAAAAATCCATGTCATGCTTTGACATCATAAAATAATTGAAATGTGAAGACTCTGATTCTGAAAGTAACCTGACTGAAAGTTGCTTGAAGGTACTACAGAACCACCCAAGTAGAAAAAGGGTGAGAGACAAGATCATTCAGAGGTGAATTTGACATTCTCCAAATCTTTTCCTTTCAAGCCTTTCCTAAACTGGATATAAAAGACCAAAGGGTAAGAGGCTGGTATGCTGTGTAGAAAGCAACAAGTAAAAAGGTTAACCAAAAACTCAAAAGTATCTCAGCACTAAGAGGGGAAAACTGAACTTAGAGCCTTCAAGGAAAACAAACAAAACAAACAAGCAAACAAAAAAAGCACGTTCTAATGACACCCAGAACGACTACAAACTCCTTCACCAATCCTGAAAGCAAAACTTCAGTTGATTCACATAGGGTTTAAGATTAGGATCAGAAGTATAATCCTTTCTGGAAGAAACAATATGTGTATGTTTTTCCTACACAATGTCCGCTATTTAAATGTAAGTTAACATTATAAGAATCAGAAACAAATGACTTTTCAGAGGGAAAAAGTCAACAAAAGAGGACATGCATATACAAATGTTGAGTATAGCAAAACTTGCAAGTAACTGCAACTAAAATGTTTAATAATACTCCTTTTACTGGAACACTGGACCTAAAAAATAAAGATTCTAAGCTGAAAAATGTAATAAATACAATTAACATCTCAACAAGTGGATTTAACCACAAAAGATACTAGTGACTTGAACTACCAAAAGAAAATATATAGCTTGAAGAACAAAACAGGGAAAAAATGTGAAAAACATTAAAAACCATATTAGACAAATGGGACATGGTTTTAAAAAAAAAGTAGGAATTCTAGAAGATGAAAGAAAATGTATCAGAACTGTGTGAAGAGATTCTAAAAAAGACTTCCAAAGCTGACAATATAATTAAGACTCTGCTTAAAGAAGCTCTTCAATCAGAATATATGTTTTAAAAACATGGTAACAGGCACATTTTGGTTTTACCACTTTAATATAAGGAAGAAGTTCAGAGAATCCAAAAAGCATGATTCATTATCCCTAAAAAAATAATAATAAAATAGAAGGATGTATGCTGAAATGATGGGAGACAGAAAACTTTTGAAATTATAAAAGAAAATAGCAGCTAACCTAAAATTTAATATCCTGAAAAATATCCCTCATAAATGAAGGTCAAACAACTAATAATGCCAGGGTGAAAGAACCAGTCTACTGAAAGAAAAAGGTATTGACGATTCCCACATAAATACTGACTAGAGTAATTACCACAAACATTTTTCAGTTTGTGCTTCTCAAATGTTATGTTTAGCATACAACATGATTAAGTCTAAGGTCTAATACAAGCAAAGTCCTAGGACGGCTAACCAGTACTGAAACGATATAGAAAAACTGCATAGATGAACAATGACAGCTAGGCAGAAACAGAGCCACACAAGCAGGGCTGCAGAGCATTCATCATAGGGCGTGCACAACAATCACGCAAGGAAGGTTATTAGGCTTGAAAATGTCAGACCCCAGTATTTATGAGGCACAACACATGCTATTTGAGAACATATATAAAAAGATAACATTCACAAAACTCATTCACAAAATTTGCCAGTTTATGCCCTGGTATTTGCATTTTGCAGTACTACATAATGGTATCAAACTTATTTCCATTTGTCCTGTTACAAAATAGGGATGCTTTAGTATTTCCTTGAATTACACATTGCTGATCTGGTTTTCTTAGCACTTACTACTTCCTAACTGCTTCACAATAAGGCGTACACACTAGAGAGTTGATACTAAGCTGCCATATTTTGGGAGAAAAAAATCTATTTTCTTAAATGTGAAACATGAGTTTTTATGGACCTAACTTTTTAGTATCAGGTTTAGATCAGGTATTATTTGATGTCATTCATAGCTAAGATGTTTTAAAGTATTCTCAAGTTCTTGAGGATCACTTTCAACAAGAAGTTTTTCTCTGGAAGCAGTGACAATATAACAGCAACTGGGAAACATGTATTTACTACTTTTGTTCTTCCACCTGAAAAATAATTTCTTCATCCTAGGCAGTATGAAAATACTTTAGTCTCTAAATGGTACTTCAAAGATCTGATCCACTTTTAGCACCCTCAAACAATTATTTATAAAACCTTTTTGTCCCTATCATTGTTGCAGAGAGTATTCTAATCTCATGGCCGTGGTGGGGGATCAAACATGGTGCCCTGAAGGACAATAAAGCACAGGAAATGAAATCTGAACACTTCTATAACCCATTTCCTCTTAAAAAGTAGCTGGATAAGGACATCAGTGCAGGGTATGAACATATAATTCAAGAAAGGTGATAAAACTTACTGAAAACCCATATACTGAAAATAAAAATTTCAGTAAGTCAAAAACAATTCTATAAAATCAATTTCAAATAGGATAGAATATCCTGGGATTAAAAATAAGGTAAAAGAAGTCGAGCATTCAATCAATAACACAGATTAAACTAATTAAAATGTATGTATGGAACATGCAAGAATTTATTAGACACTAATAAAAGTCAACCATCTCTGAATTGTGGGAATTAAAGAAGAATTTTATGCCAAAGATATAGGGAAAGAGATACCCACAACAGGAGCCAGGAGCATTTAGAACACTAAAGAGACAAGACCAGAAAAGAACCTTCTTATGTATTACGGTTAAAATGCAAAACTAAACAGAACAAAGAAAGTCTACTGAAAGCTGCAAGAGAAATGTCAAATCATATATAAAGGCAGGCCAATCAGAGCAGTTATTTTTCAACAGAAACTTCAAAGGCTATGAGGACTTGGAATGATGCACTGTAACTGAAGGAGAAAAACAGGGGACAAAGGGAACTGATAGGAGGTAGAGAGGTTAAAAACAAAAAGAGGTACGTGGGAGATGCTCAACATAAACTTGTACTAGAAACTTCAATACATGTGGCTAGAGCACTTTGGATTTCATTAGAGACTTCATTTTAAAATATTTGTTAAAATGGAATTCAGGTCTACACACACATATATACAAGGCCATTTCCATACTGCCTATTTTCAAGACATCATTACATGGTTACTTTTTGGTTTTCTTTGTTTTGAGACAGGGTCTTCATTGTGTAATGCTAGCCTGGACTCTTGATAATTAATTCAGATTGGCTTCATGGTCCTTCTGACTCAGTCACCAGAATTTTTAGCTTTAATAATATATGCAATGATGTTTAGCCAGAAGGAATCTGTGATGTAAAAATGTTTAAATGTTTCTACCATGAAACTAGGCTGTGTACTGCAGAAACTCTTAGCCAAACAAGTACAAGAGTAAGTGTCCTGTGGTATTACAGGCCTGATGGAAGAAAATAATCAAACATCTCTAGCACCCTCTTCAAGTAACATCACAGAAAACAGTGAGAGTGTAGGATCTGAGGAAGGGGTAGTGTCCTATAGCTATTTCCTTGGAAGTGAAACTTTCCTCTTGGATTAGTAGAGAACCTCATCAGATTCAGAAAATAAATGAAACTGACTTCTAGAAAGGCTTAGGAAGCTCCTGAGATTTACAATATGTAAGGCCTCTCCCTAAGGTTAAAAAATAGTGAAGAACTGTTGGAGAGACTAAGACCATGACTAGTACATTTGCCTAAATTGTGCAGAAAGCTCCAGAGATTCACCTTTTATGAGTCACCCACGCCATAGTGGGCTTTTCAGTGAAGTGAAAATATGCCACTTCCTTTAAGTTACCCATACCTGTAAGTAACCTCTAATTCATACTCCTGAAACACCCTCCAAAAATCATAATTCACCCCCCCACCACCAAACAGTTGGCTCATCAGAAATCACAAACTTAAATAGCATTTCATAGACCTTTGCTTCAAAGAGTTTAATTACCTATTTAGGATATTACATTCTTAATTTTGGTAATCTGGCCAATGATGTTCCTGAAGTATTTCTAAACTGCTTGTACCTTCATAAAAATGCAATCAAAATGTAGTCTCTAAATATATATGCACAACCTATGATTATACAAATACATTTACTGATAATATTGATTATCATATATTACTATTTTAAAATAGTATTTCTTCTCTTACTTTTACTTCTGGGCAACCAACAGTACTGGCAGGTTCCATACAGACTGGGAAAACAATTCTCCAGCTCTGATTGAAACATTTTTTGCTTCAACTTTAGCTATTAGTTGCATGATCTCTAAGAAGCTTAATATTGTAGGAACGAACATGTCTATGAAAGGAACATGTGGAGGGGAAAACCTTTCACATTTGGAGTTTACAGTTCAATTTTTTTTTTTTCTCCAAAAGAAGTACATACCTAGGTGAATAGTGTCAGCACCACTGGGCTTTGTAAATTAAGAAATCTAAATCAAATGCATTTCACATTAATCCGGAGCCATTAATCCGGCTTGAATTATTTCATATTAAAGCTATTCTCATCTTATAAATCTAATTATTTTCCGAATTGTCATGGTTTCAACATAGAGTATGCTCCATAGGCTAATAATGTACTGAATGCTGAATTCCCGGTTATTTGTGCTGTTTTGGGAGAATCTAGAAACTGAGGTGAGCTTACATTGAAGAAGTAAATTTGAAGGTTATACCCAGTCCCTAGTCTCTTCCAAAATGTTTTATGAAATCATAATGTGAGGAATTCCACCATGTTCTTGCAATGCTTCTCTACTTCTTGATTGACTAAAACCTCTAAAACCATGAGTCTTTCCTCCCTTGTTCTCTCAAGTATTTTCTTTACAATGAGAAAGCTCATACACCTGTATGAATCTACAAATTCCCCCTTATGGTGGGCATAAATATCTGTGTATTAAAGCCAATTTTTAAAAAGCAACAATGAAAAAAACAAAGGAGCAATATTCAAGTTCTTAGATATATATTTTATAATATTAACAAATTTTAACATTTTTATTTTTATTTTTTTTAATGTATTTATTTATTTGTTTTTTTTGAGGTAGGGTCTCACTCTAGTACACGCTAACTTGGAATTCACTATGTAGTCCCAAGGTAGCCTCAAACTCATGGCAATCCTCCTATCTCTGCTTCCCAAGTGCTGGGATTAAAGGTCTGCATCACCATGCATGACTACTAAAGACAATTTTAACTCAATTTACAGGAAAAAAATATTAAATAAAAATTTGTGCATCTATAAAATTTTTATTGGCCACTAAAAAAGGAAGATCTTGAATTAAATAATATCCAAAGTAATAGAGTGATTTAATAAAATCAGGGAAGTTCTGAAGTATTTTCACTTTAAAAAGATTCTGTCTGCAGGTATTATACAACAATTATTCTGCAATATGATCCATGGCACACTGGCTGACTTTGATCGTCCAGATGAATTCATATCCATCCCCTATATAGCTCAGTTTAATAATCACCTATTTTATGTATCACTTGACCTTCAGCCAGTATCCATATTAAACTAAATGTAGATCCAAAAGTATTTTGTTTCAAAAAATGTATAGACTTTCTTGTCATTCCTTAGAGATATAGATATATAAATACAGATGTATTTATATCTCCAAGTACTCTACAAATACATTTCATATATGATACCAGTTTTATGTGATATTTTAATACATGCATTCACTAAAAAATATTAAATTTTAATACACACATATTTTAATACATGTGATATTTTAATATATGCATTCACTAAAATGTGATATTAATGTGACATTTTAATACATGAATTCACTAAAAATATTAAAATCAAAGTAAGCACATTTGTCTCAAATAATTACTAATTCTTTGAAGTGAAACATTCAAGATCTCTTTGCTTTTTAAAATAGGCTTTATCTGTAGTCAACTTACTTTATTATACATTGGAACCTATTTTTCCTAGCTAACTATAAAAAAAAAAACAACTTAATAATCCACTGACACACTTTTCCCCACCAGTTCTTCCCCAGTACCCTCCTTGACTTCTGTTAACTACCATTTGATTCTGAAGTTTTATGAGATCAACTTATTTAAATTCCACATGAGTGAGATCATGTGCATTTCCTTTCTGTGCCTGACCTAGTCCACTTAATATAATCCCTTTATAAAGTTGAATCCACGTTTCAAATAACAGGACTTCATTCTATTTATTACTGGGTAGAATTTTATTGTGTGTATACTCTATTTTCCTTACTGAGTCTGGAGCTGCCAGTTTTAAATCAACTAGTTGACTAGCAAGCAGTAGTAATTCTCTGATCTCCATAAGGCTAGAGTTACAGGAATGTATGGCTAAGCCCAACATAGTGCCTGTGCTCAAGTTTGCTCCAAATCCTCAGCTGTGTAGTTTGTTCATGATGGTTTAAGGGAGGAAGAAGAGGGAAGTACCATTTTTTGCTGTTTCTAGGTAATAAAAGTGTTAAGTGCCGGTAGGATGGATTAATGATAATATTAATTGTAAAAGGCAAAGGCCATTGGTCTGGAACAAAAATTACAGATACAGTCGAAGCTAGATGTGCCTTGAGTATTATAATTCATAAACTTTTAAAAGACTTAGAAATTAATTCAAGAAAATAATTTTGGGCTGGTCAGTAAATTGCTTAGTGCACAAACATGAGGACCTAGGTTCAGATCCCCAGCAATCGGGTAAACGCCAGGGATGCTCTATAATCCCAGCACTCAGGTGGGAGAGAGGAAGATTCCCAGGGCAAGGTGGCTGGTTAGACTAGCTAATCATCAAGCTCTGCATTTAGAGAGAGATTCTATCTCAATAAGTAAGGTGGAACAACTGAAAAAGATATATGGCATCAACCTCTGACCTCTATATGCACACACACTTGTGGTCAATCAACACATATACATGATACACACATGCTTAGAAAAAAAGAAAAAAATTAAATACTATGTTTTCATTCAGATAATTATTTTTTAAGTATTTTATTTATTCATTTTCAAGCAGAGAGATACAGAGAGAGAGAGAGAGAGAGAGAGAGAGAGAGAGAGAGAGAGAGAGAGAGAGAGAGAGAGAGAGAGAGAGAAAGAGAGAGAGAGAACACCAGGGCCATCACCTTGTGGGTCTGGCTTATGTGGGTCCTGGGGAATTGAACCCAGGGCCTTAGGCACTGGAGTCAAGTGCCTTACCCGCTGAGCCATCTCTCCAGCTAATTATTTTTATATTAAAACTGTTTTTAACCACTATTCGAAAATGTATCTAGAGGATTCAGTGTACCTGACACTATGAGATGTACTGAATTAGAGAAGGTAGTAAAATCAGGGAACAAAAGAAGACTTAAATTAAGTCACTCTTTAAGAACTGCCAGAAGTGGCAGGAAGAAAGCATATCATAGTCAAACCAAGTCCTACTACAAGAAATGTCACTCCAACGATTTCTACCTAAAACAGTAGAGTACAATTTTACACATAGGTTAGTCCAAAGTAAAGCGAACAAAAAATGACCCCCAAAAGTCTGAATTTTAGGTGATTTTTTGCTCTTAAATTGGCTATGCTGCAAAGCAATCTAAAAGCACATAGTATTATAAAACTCAATATTTTACAAAGAAAAAATAATCTGTTACCTGCCAAAGAGACTATCGTGAACAACATAGACAGAACATACACTGAGATCTATTAATCCTTTTGGTTTTGTAGCTCGTTTTTCACTTTCAAAATAAATAAGTTGGGCATCACTGCCCTCTAAAATAAAATACAAATTTTTCCAACGTTTTCCTTTGCCTGTGGGGGGAAAAAAAACAATTGTTTTCTCTTAGAAAACAATGAACTGTGAAATGATATTTTAAGATAAAAATATATTGCTGCTTAAAGTAAAAACTAAATGCACTTTGATTTTTATTCCAAATTTAAACAATATAGTAATGGTCATATAACAAAAGTGCTTGTAGCATCTCTAGAAAAGCATGCCTTTTTAATTACTGTTTGTTTTAATGAATAGCAGAGTTAAATCTACATCTTCAGAAATTTCATTATGATGAAATCTTCCAAATTATTATTTTGGAGTAATTCTTTTCCATTAAGCACTCCCCTCCCACTTCTTCAACATGACTTAATGTCAAACTGAGGTAACACTATAAAATAAAAATATCAATACCATGAATGTCAAGTGTCAAAAGAAATTTCTCTGAAAAAACATAGGGAGAGCAGGCAAAAGTCCTGAGGCACTAAAATGACCTAAAGATCTAAGCATATACTTTGAAAAATGTAAGCATGTTCTCCAAAACCCTGATGAGAAATGTGTAATTAATGTACCTAGACTCTACGTAAGTATCATTTACTAATAAAAACTTACTACATAGTGTGATGTTGGGTATTTACAACACTTCTATCAAATGAGTTAAGAGTAAAATTCTAAACTGAATCCTAATTCTTAAAAGTTCACTTACCCTTCTTCAGAAGGTAACCTTTCTTAACAATATTTTTATAAAAGGCATCCTTTGTTTTACGACGAATGGTATTATAGATTTCCTTGCCATCAACAGTATCATTGAGCACTTGTTCTTGATCCTAAATTTTTAAATATATTAAAATTTTATGAATTTTTGATGAAAATAAGTAAAAATATACAAAATCACAAATTAAAGACCTGAGAAATCTTGGCAGTATTAAAATTTAGAGATATGTAACAGATACCTTCCAAAGAAATTCTCAGAAAGGTTTCTTTATTATTTCCGAAAAACTACAACTTTTTTGCAAGTTTCCCACAAATAACATGCATTTCTCATGAAGATATATGTCTAACAGACATCTATGGAGCTATTTTCAAAGCCAGTCAGTTATGTTACATCTTACAGTAAATGTTGTTTTGAAAGTTACCAGTTTATTCCCACATAACTGATAAACTGGAAACCAATGTGAATATTTTAAAAATCATGTTTGCTTATATACTTTATCTATAACTAACACTAGGTCAACATAGAAACGTCCACCTGGTTGAATTAAAGACACAGGGGATTCTCAGGCCTCTCATACCACTTTTCTCAGTTTAGTAAGTGTGTGATAGATTGCACCCATCCATCCAGACCCGGTGTTTATTACCTATGATTTAAAATGTTTTCCTTTGACCACTTCACAACTTTCTTTGGCTTCAACACTTCTGATGGGTACTTTCACCAGAAAACTTCAAATTGGCAAGGGTTAGCACCTTTAAAACCATGCTACATTTTTATTAGGCCCCTATCTTGATATGTTTCACTGATGAAAGTGTTACCCTTCTAACTCCCCTTTTCCCAGAAACCCTGGGATTTTCCTTACTTGATTTTGTTCAAAACTAATTTTTTAAAGAATGAACATAACACCATAGCATAACTGACATTAACTAAATCATCCAATAACAGAAAGAATTATGTTATAAAGTATACAAGATAATACAAAGAAATCATGACCTTCTCAAAATGAGTTAACCTTCAATTTTAGCTTCAGGTCCCACAACACCCAATTTTAGTCCTCTTGTTTCTTTATTTAACAGTTCTATTTTCACGTATTCTTATTTTGTGATGTTTAGTCATATCAGATCAATGCAATTCTCTGGTAAATCAAAGACATGGAATGTCCATGATCATCTTTCTGCTCTATTTGTTTCATGTCATAAGTACTCAATTATTTCCAATTATACTAAAATAGTAAAAAAGAAGGATGAACTGCCTAGAACAGAAATGGCAAATTATGTAACATGCCTGCTAAATGCCCATCACCTGGATTGACTGACTGATTGACTACAATGCTAGAATGAATACAGGATCTTCCACATGGGAGGTAAGTGCCCTAGCACAGCTCCCAATCACTTGTGAATGCAATTTTACTAGATTACAAACATGTTCATTACACATTTTTCTGTAGTTGTTTTGAACTACACAGTTTAGTATGGAGGGGATTGGCCACAAACCTAAAATGGTTATCATCTGGCTTTTTACAGAAAAGTTTTGTCAACCTCTGGCAAAGAGTTAATGATGAAATAGTTTTTTAAAAACTCAATTGTATTGCACAACCTTTGGGTTTTTTCAATGTACTGCTAACTATAGCAGCATCTTTTGAAAAAAGATTAAGGGGCCATTTTTGTTGCTTTTTTATTAGCTTTCATTGAACTATAAATTAAAATTTTAGAATTTTTAAATATTCTACTAGCAGGCAAAAGAAAAATTGACAGAACATGCAAATTTGCCAGAAGAATAAGAAGATGAATTTAAAGAAATATTTGTCCTCTGTACTCTACTGTGATGGCAAAATTGGTTTTGATAACCAAACCTTTGATTCTCCAGATGTTAATATATTCAATGAATTTCTTCAAACTCAGGAACTAATGAGTGGACCATAGTATTTATATGAAGATAAAAAGGAAAAGCTGAGCCATACCTGGTGGCTCCTATCATTACAGGATATGGGAAACTGAGGCGGTATAGACCTAAGTCCAAGATCCACTACAAATTGAGTCCCAGGCAAGCCACAATGTAAGACTACCAAAAAATTTAAAAATACATAAAAATAGTACATTTGCAGTGTTCTCATTTAGTTATTTAACAGGAAGGAGTAAGGATACTATCATGCAATCAATATTTTGTGACAAGAACATAAGTTATTGCACTTTGCCAAATAGGCATTAAACTAGTCCTTAAATTTTTGTTAGTGTACATATTTATGTCATGTGATTTGTGAACAAGTGACAAAGGTACACTGTATAAAACGGTTGAGAAAAAACATGTAATCTAGAACTGGTATTCATAAATCTAAAAATGTTTTACACTTAGGACAAAAAACCTGTAACTGTATGGGCACCTTACTGGTGGCTCCGTTGCTGAGGAAAATTACTCTTGCTCCCCCAGCAATCATTAACTGCGACTATATCTTAGAGAGGGGGCCTCTTCTTCATATAGGGTCTCTCACTGACTTGGAGCACACCGATTATGCTAGACTGGCTGGCTGGCAAGCAGTAGGGATTTATCTGGCTCTACCTGCTCAGTGCAGGGATTATAGGATCATTCCCTCACATCCAGAATTTTTTTTTAACTTAAAAACTTAGGCCCTTATGCTTGCAAGACAAATACTTTACCAACTGAGCTATCTTCCCTACTTATAGAACTTTTACAAAGGCCAACATTTTAAGCTATAATACATTAACATAAAAGTGAGCATACTAAGCATTTAGAAGAAACTCATATACTAAAAATGTTAGATTTCACGTGCTTATTTTTCTAAGCTGTAAAAATTACATTAGGTAATTATAAGCACATGTTCAGGATGGAGTAATTCACTATTTCTAGAAAAAAATGTTATGAATTTATGAAGCAAATTAAAATAATTACTAACTCAACCAGCCAATGTAGGACTATGTGGCATCTGGAGGTAAAGATACTTCTAACTTTTTACTATAGTAAAAGATCTCAGAGGTTTCTAGATAATACACACCATACGAGGTGCTTTGTGAAATGAATGTTTTGCATATGTAGTATTTAGGACTGTGAACAACATCTACCAAAATTGCATAAATAGAAGTGGTACATCTATGTTGACTACAAGTATTATAAAGTTGTTAAGAAGGAATTGAAACTTAAGACTGATTTTAAACTTGCCACATTTAGATAGAGACTGAAATGGACACAGGAGGGAGCACATAGAGATCTGTGACAATTACAATATAAGCAGGATAAAATGGGTGTTGTTTGACGAAGAACAGTCATTCAATTACTATTTACAGAATAATTCCATAAACTGAGGGAGTGGAATAATAATTCAACAGTGAAAAAGCAAAGAAAGATTTTTAAATGTGACAAGATTATGATAAGCCTGAATCTGTATTTAGCTTCACAATGATGACACCACAGTAAGCAATGAGTTTACACACAACCATTTGAAATTAACTAACTTAACTAACTTGTTACTAGGAGTAAAAATTTTAAAGCTTGAAACATTACAAATCATTGGACAACTTCAGATAGAAACCGAAACTTCTTTCACAATCCTCCTTTATGTCCTTGAAACATGAATATCCATTTTCAACAAACAAAAATTCATTCTTATCCTTTGGCTGTTGTTTGAGACACAGTCTGTCAGGCTGGCCTGGAGCTCAGTAGGTATAAGACTGTTCTTTCTCAATCTTTCTCCCCCTTCTGCTGTTTTAACTTCATGAATGTTCATACAACCGTATCACAATACATTTTAAAACACGATGTTAATTATTCGAAAAAGTAAAACAACACTAACCTGCAGAGGTACAGGTTCCTTAAGATAATAGCCTTCAACAATCTGTTCTTTTCGATAGTGATCTATGATGTCCCCAATACTGTTAAAATAAAAATAATGCACACTGACATAATTTGTCTCATAAAACATAAATCTCCTAAAATGCAAGTAAATACTATTACCAAAAATTTTCATTCTACCTGACACTCTCTCGCAAATATAAAACAAAACAAAAAAAAAAAAAAACCACGCTGGAGAGATGGCTCAGTGGTTAAGGCGCTTGCCTGCAAAGCCTAAGTACTGGGGTTCGATTCCCCAGTACCCACATAAAGCCAAATGTACAAGGTGCCACATGCATCTGGAGTTCATTTTCAGGGGCTAGAGACCTTGGCCCGCCCTATTCTCTCCCCCCCATCTTTCACTCTCCCAAATAAATAAAATATCAATATTGACAAGCCCCTTTTGAAATTATATGATTTTATTACAATTACAAAATTGTAATAGTCACACTTTTAGAAAAACAAGAATGTGTCCAATACAGATTTACAGGCCATAATATGTAAATCAGATATTCACATTCCACATACGTCCAATAGGCAGCCAAGTCAACAATAGCATCCTTACTGAGCAGGGTGGCACAGTGGATAAAGCCCTTTCTATGCAAGCATGAGAACTGGAGTTTGGACCCCACCCCAGCACCCACATAAATGCTAAGTGGGTATCGTGACTTCCTGTAATCTAAGCATGTAAAAAGTGGAGATGGAATTTCTATCGCAAGCAGCTGAATAGACTAGCTGAATGAGTACACATTGGGATCAAGGGAGAGAGTGTGACTCAGTAAAAAGGAGAAAAACCAGGGAAGACACCCAAGGTCAACTCTGCCCTCTACACATACATGCCCCGCCATGCATATGCACTCACATATCCACATGCAAGATAGAAAAAGAACAAAGAAACAGTCCAAAGAGACAACCAATGAAAACTTCTTAGACACTCACTTCATGAAAGTTCTACAAGACAGAGTGGCAGCTGGAAACACTGAAGCATATTTAGTATAACTAAATTGTGAAACACGAATTTTTAAAGAGGCTATGTACTATAGTTTAATATATGTAACATAGCTATGACCTCTCTTCTTGAACCCTAGGATTTATAGTATTAATAATTTTTTAAAATGTTAATACTTCTGCTTCTTCCTTCTCAACATTATGTGAATTACAGTATCTTGGTGATTCCCACACATACTTGTATTTCCCTGTAATTTATTACAGTTTGTATACCATCTTGTCTTAACATATTTGAGCATTAACCACACAGGTATGGTATTTTTTCCTTTAATGTATATGGACAAAATCAGCATAGTATATTTCACAAAGTAGATAAGTCTATAAATGTCTGGGTCTTTTTATATTTTTTATATGACAGAAAGAGACAGAGACAGAGAGACAGAGTGAGTGTTGTGTGTCTGTGTGTGTACACCAGTGCCTTCTGCCACTACAAACTCCAGATGCTTGTGCCACTTTGTGCATCTGGCTTAAGGAGAGCATTGGAGAATTGAACCCAGACCATCAGGCTTTGCAATCAAGCAGCTTTTAACCTCTAAGCCATCTCCCTAACCTTGTCTGTTAATTTTTTATTAAATACCTCAGCTACTTTTCATTGTGAATACAAAATGTCAAAGTAACATTTACGCAGTTTCTTAATGAAACAAACCAAAAGTCTAATAGGTAAACTTCTTTAGATTAATTTTTTAAAAATTATATATTCATATCCAAACAAATAAGAATCACAAATGTGTCTTCATAGGAACTACTTCTTGGAAAATATTAAAGGTAATAATGATGAAATGGAGTATATATATCACCAAGAAAAATACAAAAACTGCAATTTTCCCTATATCTGTCATAATTCTGGCCTTTTAAAAATGCATATTAAAATTAGAAACATTAAGACACCTGAACTTTTTTTAAACATTTCTAAAATGCATTTTAATAGGATAGATATTGATGTTCCTGTCACATACCACCATACAAAAGAAAGATTTGATTATTAAAGCTGTGGCCTTATAGAATGTTAAAACTGGAACCATGTCTGAATTTGGTAGTGAAACAATGTTGCTTATTATAGTCTGTCAGTTCAGTATAAACTGCAGAGGTTTTGCATGCCTGAAATATATTCTTATGCACAGAACCGATGTTGAAAGGATGCAAAAATAAACCTATATCCAGAGTTCTCTGAAGTGATCATCACTCCTCAGGGCTTAGAAAACATGAGCTCAGACAGAGTGGACATACACTCCCCACATCACAATTAATTAGAAGCAATAACTTGCTCAAATTTATAAGTCTGACCAGGCTAAATACTATAGAAATTTCATCTTGTGGATGTCCCGTAAATACAAGTCTGCCACATGCCTGGTGCTTGTCACACAACAGATGCAGTTGTTCTGCTAAAACATGTTTTTTTTGTTTTTTTTTTTTTCCCCAGAAGCTGAGGGGAAGGCCCAGGTTTGATTCCCCAGAATCCATGTAAAGCCAGATGCACAAAGTGTAATGACACACCTGAACTTTTAAAGATTCATATAGTCCTACAGAATGAAATGTCTAAAAGGGAAAGATTTGGGAGAATAGTCCAGACCATTAAGTTATTATATTTTTAATTTTTTTAAAAAGTCTTCTTTTACAAGCACTCTGATAATTTTTCAAAATTTAGAAATAGAAAATATTTTTCCTTCCTATTTTATTACAATCTCTAACAACAAAGACTACCTTTACACATTTTACTGAATCTCCAGTGTGGGTTAAAGCAGGTGCCTTTAGAGCCCAAGGACCAGGGTTCAATTCCCTAGTGCCCACATAGGCCAGATGTGCAAGGTGGCAAATGCATCTGGAGTTTGTTTGCAGTGGTTAGAGGCCCTGGTGTGCCCCCTCTCCCTCCCTCCCTCCCTCCCTCCCTCCCTCTCTCTCTCTCTCTCTCTCTTTCTCTCTCTTTCTCTCTGCTTACAGATAAATATATTTTAAAAATAAAGAAATTTATGTAAATTATGTCATCTTGAAAAGAATCTCACATTGACTCCTTAATTCAGTAATAAATATTTATAATTTAGAATTTTATAGGTTCGGGGCTCCAGAGAATTTGGCAATGGGAAAAGCTAACTGATGACAAACTCAAACTGCACCAAGCTAGTTTCAGTAAGGAGCTGAAAATATGAGTTGTGCAAAAGGGTCATCCCAGCCTAGATTTACATCTTCCATTTATTGTTTTATAATTGTCCACTGACCTGGAAGCAACAGAAAATTTGGTTGTTTCTAAATAGACCAGCAGTTGGATTCTACACACTTCAAAATCAATTGAGCCAGAATTGAAGGACATTCTAATTGGGATGGAGAATGTTATAGTAGTATTAAGACATCACCAGGTAATTCCAGTATTTGTTCGTCCAGAAATAAAAAGACTGCTTTAACTTCTACCAAATAATAATAATAATAATAATAAACAGAAGAGACGGAAGAAAAAAGACCACTGTTCTATTTTACTTTCCTAATCAAGTAACTAAACTTTATTATCAGTTTTAGGACAAGCTAAGTTATATTGAAGGTGAGATATAGAAATAAATCATGACATATAAAAATACTGAGAATAACCCAATTACATGACATTTTATATAAATCTGAGGTGACTCGACAAACTGTTTTAGAAGTTAACAAGAATATTCATATTTGACAGTGCCTAAAGATTTCTTGGACAAATTATTACTAAATTATGTTAGAAAACAAACTCTGAAATTTCAAATCTGGTAGTATTAATTTGTGAATATTCCGAGTATTTATACCAAAATAAAAGTTAATTTAAAACTTCTCATGATTTACCTGTTATAATATCGGCCTCCCATCATAAACTGATTGTTTGGTGTTGGACATATTTTAAATCGTTGAATATTTTCATTGGTCCGAAAATAAAGTGAATAATCACCAGGAGTATTATCTGAGGGCCTCACGAGAAAACTGCAAACTTGGCCAACTGTAAAAATTAAGCTGTTAGTTTTAGTCTTTAATTATCAGATCAAAAAGAAAAAGATGTGAAATACTATTATTAGTAAGTCATAACAGTCAAAGTCATAAACACAGGTTAATTTTCATCATGAACTCAGTTTATATTGAAAATGTTTTCAAATTTTCTGATTTATGAATCATATCTACCCATGCTGCTGTCCACATGTATGAATATTTTATTTCATAAAAATATAAAATATAGAAAAAAATTATAGCAATAAAATCTATACCTGTCATACTTACAAAATATAAACGAATAGTTAGGGATAGTGACTAAAACTACAACACTGTTCATAACTCCACTTAATAAGATCCTACAAAGTTAAAAACTCATCTTGCTTAAAAATAGTCTATATTGTACCAATTAATTCAATGAAGGATATTTAATTAGTGATTTAAAAGTTATGAGTGCGGTAAAGTACCAAAAACTTACAAACATAGATTCAAAACAACTGAAAAATATGAGTACATTATTTGTCAAAACACATGTATATTTTATTCATATGATTTATATATGATACTAAAAAGGTATGTTGAATAAAATTATCGCATTATTTTCTCTTATTAATTTTACAGAAGACTAATTGACATCTGAATTTGGTAATGACCCTTAATACTAAGATATTTTGCCTGTTCTGTGTTGAAGTTCTGACAATTTAAAAGATTAGGACTTGACTATTTTAGATAAATGAGTCTTCAAGGCTTAATATATACATTTGTAAAAAGTTACAGACACTAACTCTATAATTTAAAATAAAGTAAAATGAAAATGCTTGTAAATTGATCTAACAAATCTAGGTGATAGGAATTCAGGATAGTCCCTTATGTTTCTTCAAAAATGTAAGATAGGAATTATATGCAAATTTGTACATGCAAATAGTATTTGCACTTTTCAGGATAAAAACTTCCACCAAACCCTCAAAAGACCACATGACCAAACAGAAATACAAACCAATGTAGAAAAAAAAATTCACATTTAGGTCCTTTTCATGTTTACAAACCTCAAAAACAAACAAACAAAATAAAAGAATACATACATTGGTAGAGCAAGTTCTAAATACAAGCATATTATAAATTCATTACAATAAACATTTTTATCACACTTTAAAAGCTGATGACATGCCATGCAGGTTTAAAATTCGCACCTCTATTTCTACCACATAACATTATAATATTTTCAAGTTATCTTTTCAACCTACTCACTATAGGTTAATACCTTAAATACTATGAAAACTGCCTGAAATCCTTTAAAAGATCAAAGCACTGATTTAAAATGCATTATCTTAAAACAATTCAGACCACATACTTAAAAAACAATTCCCTATAATTTACTTTAATAAACTACCAATTTTACAAGAACTAAGATATCTAAATTAAATATTAGCTATATTTTTTTAAATATTTATAAAACATGCTTTACTGAATACTTGGCAGTATAATGGTTAAATTAACCTAGTCTTCAATATTTCATAGTAATAATCAAGGAAAGATGACTTATTATTTTGGGTACTTTTTTGTATGGCTTTTAAGTAATAAACCCACAGTGCAAATAATTTTCTTTTGCATTTCCCTATAAAAATAAAAAGAGTTAGAATGTTAAAACTTGTACTAATGCTAAATTATGTAATTCAACAAATATATCAAGATAATAAAATATATTTGTGTTCTGTACATAAATGACAAGGAAATCGTAACAACACAATGCCTTTAATGCCTGGTAAATTATGATATTTATTGAATAGAAAGCTATGGTTATTAAAAAGAATGAAAATTTGTGTTTGCTGACATGAAAAAGTTTTCCAATATTTAGAATATAAAAAAATATATGTATTTATAGTATGCTGGTCTATGTATGTGTAGAATTATACACAGAGCAAACTTCTAGAAACATACAAAAAAAAATAATATAAGTTCATAAGGTATAGCTATAGGCAAAGAGACAGGTACAGAGGATAGGTAAAAATAGAAGAAAAACACTTCAAACAATTTTATGATACATGTATGTCTCAAATCCAATCATATCTGGGCAAGAAATTGTAATATAACTAAATATTAATTTAATCTAAAGGAAAACATAGTACAAGATAAATGGCTGTTTTATTTTTTTTTTAAATAAAGACACTAAAGAATATAAAAGTACCTGTCATTAATAAATTATAAGCTTCTTGTTTGGAAATCTTCCCATGGAACCATCTGTAGAAAAACAAATTAGATATGTAAAAGTAAAGTCAGAAGTTTGCTATATGATCAACAGTAAACAATCAACATTACTGTGAATTTAAACCAACAAATGAAACCATTACAATTAATCAAAATTATTTAAATCCAGTTTCTAGTTGTATTTTATAAGCTTATGCATATTTTCAACAAAATACAAAAAACTAGGAACTCTCAAGTATAAACTATAACTTTTATACTAATTAACAATATATTAAAAATTAATAAGTTTTAGTCCTAACAATATCTGTTAGGTGCTTACTTCACTACTCTCTGGGGGCTTAAAGGGGGAAGAAGTAATAGGACAGATAGAGCCCAGTCTAGAACTGAGATCCCTAAAATTAATTTTTCACATATTTCTCTCAAAATGAATATTCTTAAATTTACTGATTTGTGTGTTTGTGTGTGTAGGCACAAGCATACCACGGTGCTCACGTGAAGGTCAGAAAACAAACAACCTTGGGTGTTGGTTCTCACTTCCCTCCTGCTACTCAACAATGTGCATGCTAACTTGTTTGGGAGTTGTGGATTTCCTATCTTACATGTCCCATCTTACCACAGATGAACTGGGATTACAAATGCATGCACTACTGGCATGGCTTTACTTGACTTCTGAGGATCTGAACTCTAGTCATCAGGCTTGCATAGTAAGCAATTTTAATCATAAAGTCATTTCCCTAGTCCATTAAAATGAATTTTCTTACACTATTTGATAAGCTCTTTCTTCATAAGACCATGATATTGCTGAATACTCTACCAAAAGTAAGACAATAACATTGGGTGATGAGAATAAGTACATACAAAAGAAGAACTAAAAAAAGAAAAATGACAGATGTATTTGTTCTCAATTCTATTTGAGCTAATGACCTACCTACCATATTAGACTATAAAACATTTATATTAGATATTCTGGAATTAAGCATTAAAAAATTATGAAGACCTTATAGTCAAGAACATGGCAGTGTAACATCCAAAGTACTTAGCATTTACCTTTACAAAAAATAGCTGTTAAAAAATTAAAGCCGGGCGTGGTGGCGCACGCCTTTAATCCCAGCACTCGGGAGGCAGAGGTAGGAGGATCACCATGAGTTCAAGGCCACCCTGAGACTACATAGTGAATTCCAGGTCAGCCTGGACTAGAGTGAGACCCTACCTCAAAAAAAAAAAAAAATTAAAAACTCTTTTGAAAATATATTATTTACATTAAAGCTAATCTTACGCACATGTTAATGCCAGCCTCTACCACTTTGCTGTATCTTTCAAGGTTCTACTATTATTTGTAATGATGAAACAGACTAAAAATTATAAAGTAAATGCATTTAAGACTAAAACATATAACTATTCTAAAATCAATTATATTACTGGGGAAAGTGTGAAAATATAAATGGATTTATCAATTGAATGAAAAGTTAAGCTTCTGGATTCTCTTTAAAATTACTCCAAACATTACCTCACTAATTCACATTTCCTGATGACTCAAATGCAAATGTGAAGAACAAAAAGAAAATATACAACTGAATGTAGACTGCCTTAAAAGAACTGTATTCAATATAAGGTAAATAATCAATTACTACAGATGCTAGGGCAGATTTCCAAATTCTAGAAAAATCAACTACGTGAGCTCCAAGACCAGTCTTAACAGCTTTCTGGATACTAAAATATAATTTTCAAATAGAGTGGGGCAAAAAAGCAGTATATGTGATCTGACAATCACAACATTTTCAGTATAAAATAAAAGCAAAATGGTAATTTCCTGAAGTTATTCCTGCATAAAATTTCTGTAATTCATTATCATATGATTTATACTCAGGATAAGAGATAAGGCTTTGTTCTTAAGTTTCTATTCCAGTTGGGGGGAGGGAGATGCATGAATAAACTATAAGAACAATGTGAATAATAGTAAGTTCCATGACAGGTGAGTAGTGCTCAGGGCATTTGGGGAGTAACAGAGGGGCACCAGTTCTCTAGAGTATTTAAGGGACTAAAATGAAGAAAGAATTACTGATCTTAAATTTAACTGATTTCAATAAATGACTGAAGGGTAATGCTGGTCCTTGGAAGCAGCATACAGAAGAAAAACAATCGTGCATGCATCTGAACCTATAAACTGCAGAGTAAGAATACTTATGGCAAATGATAATCATAAAAAAGATGCTAGAGCCAAGACACAGATGGTCTTTTGAGGCTATGAAGAACTTCAGGTTAGAAAATGATATTTTAGAAGATCTTTTCACCTGGTGGAAGAGAAAATCTAAGAAAACTGAAGTTTTGGGGAAGAGGTGAAAAGCTTAATGGAATAGTTAGGATCTAGAAGTGAGCTCACATTGAAAAAATATTTTAAGGGATGATAAAAAGCATTAAAATTTGGTTCAGAATTACCTTTCAGTCACTTATATCTATTAAAACAGTATTTCTGAATATAAGTAAGCAAGTAGGGAAGACACCCGTTAAAGAAAATTTATATACATAAAATTAGTTTAAAAGGAGGTCCATGTGCTTGAAAGCCTGCTGGCCAGGAATCAATTGTCTGTACCTATGTACAGCCAGATGTGCAAGGTGAGCAATGCATCTGGAGATTATTTGTTGTGGCAAGAGGCCCTGGAGTGCCCATTCTCCCTCCTCCCTCTCTACTTGCAAATATAAATTTTAAAAAATTAAAAAATAATAAAGAATTTAAAACTCGGTTGAAGGCAATTATAAGAAATTTTTTTTCTAAACTATATAATTATCAAAACTATCATCTTGTGGCAATGGCTCTCAAAAAAGAAAAACAAAAATCATCAAAGATGTGCCTACAAAAACCAGAAACACTATGAGTAATTAATAAGATACAAAGAAATGAGTATTTGTGACATTCAGTAAGCTACTAATGCAATGTTTACCAAAAAGTCTTCAGTTTAATGATTCAAGAACTGTACATAGGTATAGGCCATCACTAATTTAAAAAAAAACTGATTGATATGTTAGGAAAATATTTATATAATAGTTCTTTGAGCCAAATTAAAAATCCATATATGCTGTAATGGTTGAAATGTAAAATGTCTCTCATAGGCTCCTGTGTTTGAATACTTACTTCTCCAGCTGGTGGTGCTGGACAGGAACATTGTGCAGCCTTTAGAGGATGGAGCCTTATGGAAGTGTGTCACTGAGGTTGTTTAGCCCTTCTTCCTGTTCTTTCTCTGCTTCCTGCCCAAGGATGTGATGACCAGTTTCCTGCCCCTGTCATTCTACCTTCTACTAAAATGGACTCTACCCTCTACTACTGTAAGCCAAAATAAACTCTTGCCTACCCAAAGTTGCCTCTGGTCAGGCATTTGTTCACAGCAACAAGAAAGTAACATATATATGCCAGTTCAAAAAGTCTTTAAAATTACTTTTGTCCAGTTTTCCTTTTAATAGTTAACATAAACTTACATTTTGCCTTCATGTGGATCTTCCTCCCGGCCCTAAAAAGGTATTAAGACACTATTTAATATAACTATTAATCTAGTTAATATTCACAAAAATTATATTTGTAAATACATCTCCACAATGTTCTTCATCTTCTACACAAATCTCCTTATTGGCATTAGTGTAATTGAGACCTTCAGACTCTTTCTTTTTTATAAGCTAAAGTAGCCCAACTATAGTATAGTCACCACTATGTCCAATCTCACCACTCCAATCTGGGCTCATTAATTTTAACTACCCATTTGGGAATCACTCATCACTGTGACTTGGTTTTTTTTGTGTGTGTGTGGTTTTTGTTGTTGTTGTTGTTACTAGAACATCCTTTCGACTTACAGCTACAGAAAACCAAACCACTCAAGCAAATCGATCTCAAGTGAAACATTCTGAATACATCAACTTTTCCTCTGAACACAAAAGACCGCCCCCCTTATCATCCTTCAAATTTCACCTTACTCTATACCAGTTTATTTTGACAATGGTAGTTATCATCAAGTCTACTCCTTTCTTTATTAACATCTACCACCACTACTAACTTATGCCAGCACAGGTTGAGCACATAATTTCCACTGAGGACATGTTGATTGTACTCCTCCTAGTAGCTGATACTAAATTTTAAATGAATAATGAAGGAAAAAATAATTTAGGTATAAAAAGATATACACTTCTTAATTTGATCTTTATTCAGTAATATGTCAGAATAAAATCAAATATTCAATGAATGCCTACTATGCTTACAATGGAGGCAGTATGCTCAAGAAACTGTATATGAGTAGTATAATCACTGTCCTCTTGAAGAGCAAGTATATATAATAAGTATAAACAAGAAGCGCTATGGAAACATGGGAATTAACGAGCCTAAAATAAAATTAGATAAAATTTAGCCTAAGATAAAATGTAGAAAGGTATACAATCTTTCTGAAAGAATGGCAACTGAACTGAGTCACTAACGAATTAAATTTTATAAAGCAATCTTGGAGGGCAGAATGTCAAGAAAAAAAGCAAAGGATAATCTTAGAAACATTCTTCTATTGAACAAACATTTGCTGAATGATGAGCACTAGTCTAGGTAATGGAGCAAGGTCAGTGAATCAAAACAAATATCCCTTCCGGGGCTGGAGAGATGGTCCAGTGTTAAAGGTGCTTGCCTGAAAAACCCAGAGACCCAAGTTTGATTCCCCAGAATCCACATAAAGCCAGATGCACAAGATGGCATCTGGAGTTTGTTCGGAGTGGTTGACACTCATTCTCTGTCTCTTCTCTCTGCTTACAAATAAATAAAATATTGTTTTAAAACCCCATGATAGAGCATATATTATAAGGTTAAGACTTAAAAGAATAAATGTGTTTAGAGAACACTAATTAGAATTTTAGAAAGGGATACTTCTTAAATCTAACCATGTAAATAAATGCCCAAAACATCTTTACTATCTAGATAATATCAAAATGCTTTTTAAATCTACTGTGAATTCACTAAGTTTTAATAAGCACATTGTAAAAAATTATTCTACATTTAGAGTAAAACTTATGTTTTTTAAAATATTTATGGTTAATTCACAGTTTATGTTCATTTTAAATTGCTACATCAAATTGGTCTCTCATAATGATTTACCTTTTGCCTTTTCATCTCAGTATTTGTTAAGTAATTGTGGGGAGCTGTTTATTGTGCCTTAAACTGCATCAACATTGTTTTGAAGGTCTCTGTCCTTCCCACTACTAACCAATGCTAACTAAATTCATGTTTCTCTGCCAAACTTTCTCTCTCCCGCCTGCAGGCTTCCTCCTCGAGATCACATGACCCTTGCTGTGGCCAGGTTACCTAGCAACCTGGTTATGCTAATTCCTAAGTAACCATCCATGCATCCCCTCCTGCGAGAGGATTATTTAAGTACTGCCTGTTCTATAATAAAATGAGTTTAATCGGAAATACCAACTTGCTCCATCCTTTGCGTCTCTTGTTCCTTTTTCATTCTCATGCCCTCTCTAGAGCTTTTGCTGATGGACCAGCAGGCCGGGGCAGGTAATGTCCCCTTATCCCTTGTAGGTCTATTATTTTTCTACAGATACTGCAAAAATTTCACTAATTCTCACTAAAGTTGATCTTACTAAAGTTATCAAGAACTTCCAAGAGTTTGTGAAATGTTCAAGTATATTTTAATTCTTTTTCATAATCAATTAAAGAGGGTACTATAATAGGCAAAGGAAACCCCAACACAAAAATTCTAAGAAATTTTGCAGGAAAATACACACAGTATGATGCAGCAACTAGTACTTCCCTATATGGAATAAATCTCTCTCCTACTGCAGCATACTACTTTAACAACTATAAGCTAACACCCCAGATCTTTCACAAAGTATGTAACTACTTTTCCTCAGTATGCTTTACTTCTGTAAATTAAAACTGAGTTGCCAGAACAGGCAGACAAAGGATTACACATGTAGTAGATAACTAGCCTTGTGGCCTAATTTAAAAAGAGACTCTAGAGATTATCAATACTCAGATTTGTCCAGTAGGAGACTCTATCTATGCCTCAGACAAATCTGAAAGGCAAAAGAAAATTCCAAAACTGTAATGCTTTATGTATGATGATAGCATCATGAATTTTCTCTAAAGTACAAATATTACTTGAATACTGATCAGTATCTAAAAACACATATGGTATTTCATACTGCGTGCTAACATGAATAAGGTATTATGTGATGACAAAAAAAAGGGGGGGGAACACTCAAAACAGAACCATTGGGATAACATAAGCTTATTGAAAACTATCCGTACATTGGGACAATTAAGTATCTGAAACCAAACATACAACCACCTTAGATTCCATTACTTGAGTATATTCCACCTATATATTATATAATCTCATCTATAAGAAGCACAAAGATCAAAATCATATTTTTAATCCACAGAAAATACTGAAAAGCAAATGCAAATATATTAGCATGCTAGCTTGCTTATTCACAAATATCTTTTATTGACTCTAAATACATTTTAAAGAACAAATCCTTAGGAATCATAAGTCTTTCATCAATGACATTTATTCATAGCTAATAACTCAGATTATAGACAATTTCCAAGCTGTTATAAAATAATTAGAATCAGAAACTAAAAAAGAATGAAACTTACCACTTCTTCTACTAGATCTTCAACAATAAGGCCTTGTTCATCTGTTCTTAGATTTGTGACCCACATCCATCCATCTTCTAATTCATTATGAACAATGAACATATCTCCTTTTAAGAAACTAAGATAATAAATATGACATGAATAAAAATTTTAAACATGTGAATTAGAGTAGTTAAGAAACCATGGCATGAGATAGTTTGACAAAAGAAAAATACATGATGTTACACTCAAAAATTTAGTTGTGACAATGAAGACTTTTAATAATCAAATTCTAAATTTCTTCATATCCAAGCATGCATTAATAAGTGCACCTGTACTATCTACACTACTGGAAGATAATTATTATAGAGATTTTTTATGTATATAGATTGCCAGTAGTTCTATGAAAACTGAACTATAAAATTTATTTCAATGTTACTATTCTTTTACATTCAGGCTATAAAATATAACTAAAACATCATATATATGTAAACACTAATTCAAAAATTTTATTTTAGTAAGCATACCCAATTTTATTATGTAGGTGCTAATGTCAATTAACATTTTCCATATTAAAAAAATGTAAGACTTATTTGTCAAACTTCCACTGTCAAATGAGTGTAATATCCTTTCTCTGAGTACAGCATCAAGGTATATATTATTTGAAGATATTCATGTTTCTATTTCCTCTTACAGAAGGGGATTCAGAGTAAGGGAATGCATATATAACTTAGTTTCTCAAACTGCTATTTACATGTTTTTAATCTTGGTATCATTGAACTTTTATAAAGTCATCAACATAAAACTTAGTAGTTCCATGCACTCTTCCTTTCAGGCTTAAAAGAATGTCTAGGAACACTTGAGGTTTTACGACTGACTAGATGCTACAATTGAACATTTATCTATTATGTAGCTTCATGTGATTTTAGTAATTTTCCTTTTAGTCTTAATGCTAACACACCAGCTATATTACGTAAATCTTGTTCTCATACCCTTGAGGGCTTTGTTTTTGTCTAATTTAATGAAAGCTTCATTGATTCTTGGGACAAGTTTCAGAAAACGAGCTTGTATACAATACTTCACTCTGCATTTGAAACATCACAGGTTATACCTTGATTCTATAAGCACTATTAATGAAGCCCAATATTTCCTAGGTAAAAGACAGCAGATATTATCACTTTGCCAGATAAATAATTCCTTAGTAGAACTACCTAAATAGAGGCAAAAAAAAAATGCTTGCCTAGCATGCATGAGCCCCAGGTTCAATACCAAATTTTTTTCAAAAACAAATCTATGTGTATATATGTATGTGTGTATGAAGAAAATTCATATTGCATTATATTTGCATTTTCCTCCAAAGGAAGTTAAATGCTTCAGTAAATCTAATTCATTTTCTGATGTTTTTACTTTGAAAAATAAATGCATAGGTATGTATATCTAAATACTATATATTTATCTAGATAAAAAGTATATCTAGCCCTGAGCTCCTGCCTTTTTCCTCCCACAGACCCCTACAACTCTCTGCCTTTCTCCTCCCAAAGACCCTTGTGCTCCCCACCTTTCTCCTCCCACAGACCCCTGCGCTCCTTCCTTCCTCTTCCCACAGACACCTGAGCTCCCTGTCTTTCTCCTCCCACAGAACACTGCGGTCCTGCCTTTATCCTTCCACAGCTTTCTACCCAGGCTTCCCATATAAAAAGACACAGATTAGCAGGGTGGATCAGGAAAATGGACCCTTCCATCTGCTGCCTTCAAGAAATGCATCTCACTTCTAAAGACAGAAAATCTCTCCTGGCTGCCTCTCATGTTATCCATACCCCTTTACCCCATGGATTGATCCAATATGCTCACTGTGGCAGATACCCAGTGGATTGGGGGGACAGGGAGGAGGGAATCGGGAATACCAACATAATCTTTGCTAATACAATGTATCCAATTTTGGACAATAAAGATATCAATTTTTTTAAACAAGTATAACGAAAACTCAAAGATTCATTAGTTCATATAAATTTGTATCATCAAATTAATATTTAAGCATCCTATTTAAATTGTTATCTTCCGGGCTGGAGAGATGGCTCAGCAGTTAAGGCACTTGCCTCCTGTGCCTAAGGCTCTGTTCAATACCCTGGTACCCACATAAGCCAGACAGACCCACAAGGTGGTAGCCCTGGTGTGTTCTCTCTCTCTCTCTCTCTCTCTCTCTCTTCTTGAAAATGAATAAATAAAATATTTAAAAATTAAAAAATAATAATAAATTGTTATCTTCCTAGATCAGCAGTTTGCCTTTACAAGTGTGCATTCTCTTTCTCCCCCACTCCCTCTGTGGGGGGGGGGGGATTGTCACTCAGGACCCCATTACAATCTTGGGTTTTCTTAGACAAGGTCCTATTATCTATTCTAAGCTGTTCTCAAACTAGCTTAATAATTCGGCTAGTTTTGAGGTTACAATCCTCCTGCTTCAGCCTCTAAATGCTGAAATTATAGGTGTTTGAGGTCAGTTTGAATTACATTGTGAAACCACCCCCTTCCTGAAATCAGCAAAAATAATTCATCTTTCAGTCAGGCAAGCTCTCTGTTGGAAAAAGCAGTGAGTGGAGAGCTAAACTGACTGCTGCTTTTGTGCATATCTTTTCCACTTGAAATAATTGATATGCTATTAGTATTTGGATTCAAGCTTCCCATTTTTTAGAAGAAAGTGAAGCTCAAGGAAAATAGCTGACAATACTACCAAATGACAAAATTTGAACTTTTGAGGGGAAAAAAATCAGAATTTTAGTAACCATGTTATAATTCATCACAAGTTTGACAATTTCACAATGATTTCTCTCTGATGAGGCTAACGGTGATATTAGACGCTTAACCTTCTTTAATAATGTATAATATATTAACAATTGGAGGATCTCAACTCTGAGCCCATATGTTCTAAATGTTCAGTTCATGTTACAAAATTAAGGATGAGAAAAAGACACAGAACAAGTGAACAATACTAATGAATGTTACTGGAATGCATGTGGGCAGTACTAGTGTACTAGAGTACATGTGGAGAGTACTAGTGGATGTTACTAGAGTACATGTAGGTAGTACTAGTGGATGTTACTAGAGTACATGTAGGCAGTACTAGTGGATGTTACTAGAGTACATGTGGGCAGTAGTAGAGGATGTTACTAGAGTACATGTGGGCAATACTAGAGGATGTTACTAGAATACATGTGGGCAGTACTAGAGGATGTTACTAGAGTACATGTGGGCAGTACTAGAGGATGTTACTAGAGTACATGTGGGCAGTACTAGAGGATGTTACTAGAGTACATGTGGGCAGTACTAGTGGATGTTACTAGAGTACATGTGGAAAGTACTAGTGGATGTTATTAGAGTACATGTGGGCAGTATCTTGACACAGTTTTCACTTTCAACATGTAGGGCTCTTTTCGTGTTTTAGGTGTAATATAGTTTATAATTGTCTGAAAAACTATCAAAATATATATATACCACAAGTACATTTTTATATGGATCCAAATTTTCTACATATACTCCTAGCTAAAATTACATAGCAAGAGCTTAAATAAAGAAACAAATATGTGTACCCACTGGTCTTTAGTTGAGTAAAAATGTAAAATGAAAATATTCTCAATAAACCAATTCGTTATGTTTCTTCCTTTTGTACTGAGGCATATTTAAGCAACTTAGTAAATATTTTAAAAATTTAAATAATAACATAACTTATTATTTAAACAGATGTAAATAATCAATATAATCCTATCCTCAGACAGTGACTTCTGTGGTTCCCAGATCTTTGAGCTCAGATGAAAGTACACTATTAATTCTCTCCTGGGTTAGCATCTTGCATGTGACAAACCAAAGCTTCTGTAACTATATAAACCAATTTCTCAAAATAAATCTTTTCTGCAAAACCCCAACTAACACATGAACCTTTGAATAAGTCTAAAATCTGGAAAGTTACAAATTTTCTAACACTTCTACACATATAGTACAGCACTATTTGCTTCATTAAATCTTTTTCTTTTATGTTCTTTTATTGGCCTTTCCAGTTTACATTACAGATGCAAGTATGCCAGTAAGAATTAAATATGAAGTCATAATTTTGAAGGAAAACATATAAAATGGAAGTCTTATTCTGATATTCACATTACTACATCTTTAGTTTTTAATGAATCTTCAAGAATTTTTTTAAATCACAAATGTTTTTTTACTATCTGTTAAATGCTATTTCAGAAAGAAGCCATACAATCAGTAATTAACCAGAAATAACATTAACACTGCATAGGTAAGAAACATAGTTTTTGATTGAAATATTAATTACCTTACAGAAAGGCAATGATAATTTCTGATTCTCAAATTGGAAAAAAAAAGTTATGCCCCAGAGGCATGTAATATTTTCGTTCTCTTTCCCCTCATCCCCCTCCCAGCCCCCAGTACTAGGGATTGAACAGGGCCTCATACATGCTAGGCAAGTACTCTACCAAGTCTACAGTCTGAACAAATAGGCCATCCCACTAGAACAGACCCAATATTAAAAGTACTTTTCTACTACAGTAGGCTACTTCCTCAAATTCAAAAACTTTCCTAATCTAAGAGCAACACAAGTCTTCAATGTCTAGCATTAAAATGTCTATACAAGATAAACATTATAGAATACCTTATTTCATCAGTGTCTGGTACTTTTGTATATGGCAGGATAGCTCGCACACGCCTTCTATCTTCTACTGGCTAAAAAACATTTTTAAAAACTTATAAGATCATCTTTGACTCCAAGTCACAGTAGATATATACAAAATTAAAAGCCAGTAACACTTCATAGAATTACTCAGATTGTTACTGAGCTTCTATCAAAAATCTAGAAATGTGTGTGGCTTTTCTTTAATGTTTTTGCATAAATTCTTTTAAAAGTATACTATTTTTTGCGGCAAGACAGTGATTTAGTTTTATGTAGGCTATAAAAGGCACATAAATTAACCTTCCTTTAATGATGTAAATAGCATTTTTAACTTAATGAAACAATTTTACAATTAGCACTAGTAGGCTATGAACATATGAAATTATTTTTAAAATCCAGTTGGTTTAATACAAAATGATTTTTAAGAAAGTTGTCAGGTTTGTTCAAATATAACTAGAATTAAAATTCAATACTTCCTAAATTGTAAATCATCATAAAAAAATTGAACAATAGTAAAATCAATTATTAAAGTGAAATAATAAAGTTATGAAAGATGTTTCATTCAATGTTTACTTGCCTCTGGTGGTGCAACTGGATAGAGTAATTTTTCTCCTTTAAGCAAACAAGACACATGACTATAATAACCTATTAGGTCTGACAGTGAAGAAAAGCGCCTTCCACCAATGTAGTAATCACCACACATAGCAATAATCCTATTTGAAAGGGGGAAAATAGAAGAAAATATTAAAGCCATGATTATTTTTTTATTTTTTTAGTTCCTTTAAGTCCTGGCAAGTGAACTCAGGTCCTTGCACAATAAAAAGCAAGCACTCTACTAATGGAACTACATCCCTCTACCTCAACAGCCAATGTTTAAAACTAACTTTAATAAAATAAATTATAATAAAGCTCTTTTTCCATTAAAATATATACCTGCATTTTTAAAGGCATTAATTAATATTCTCATGATGAGTAAATTACTCTGTATAATTTTAAATACATAAGAATTTAATAAAAAATATTAGATGTATTAGCCTTAATTATGTAATTCAATCAAATATTTAAAATTTTACCCTCAGATATCTCATCTTACTTTCTATATTTAAGACTCAATTAACTTTAGTAAGTATTCTCTGGCTAAAAGTAGCTCAGATCTTTATCTAGATGTGAAAGGATACATAAATAGTTAAATCTTTATTACCAAATCTTTTATTGTAAAATTATATTATATGACCTAATATGCCATGTATAAATGTTATGTATCTAAAAGTTATAGCAATCTTACAACTTATTTTAAAATCTAGAAATTAAAGGTACAAAAACATTTTATCAGTTAATATTAATGGCTCTAGTTGGCTTTTTTAATTTTCTTCAATAAAAATAAAATGAAGGCTAGGCATGGTGGTACACACCTTTAGTCCCAGCACCTGGGAGACAGAGGTAGGAGGATTGCTATGAGTTCAAGGCCAACCTGAGACTACATAGTAAATTCCAGGTAAGCCTGGGCTAGACCAAGACCCTACCTCATAATACATACATACATACATACATACATACATACATACATACATACATACATACATACATACAATAATATATATAAACATATTTGTACAATGAGATTTTGACATCTGTACTTGAGTATCTATATGCATGTTTCAGACTAGTAAAACTAAAATGAACTGAAATAGTGCCTTAAATCTTGATTTCTAAACAGTATTTTCTGTTACTATGCCTACGTTTTTCTTTTATTTCTCTTTAAACTTTTTTCAGTTTATCTACCATGCTCTATACTTTAAAAGTGATAAATATATTTGAGAGTTAGCACATTAAAAATCAATAGTAATGTTCTAAACATTTCAAGAGTTATCTACTCAAAGTCAGATTGAATGACTTAATTGAAAACAAACTTCTCTATTAAATGTCATTATCATTCACGTTTGTGAGAGTAGGTATATTTATAATTACAGCACCAAAATGGCTATGCTACATTACCTCAAAGCAAGAATAAAAACTTACCTAAAGTGGTTGACAACATTTGTCTGACTAAGAAACGAAAGTACAAAGGACCCTGGCCTCCGATCACTCTCTCTTATAAGGTAGCTTCCAGACTTCCCAGCCTGCCTAAGGCGTTCTTCTGCTATAGTTCTGTCAAGTTTTCCATGATACCACCTAGGAGGGGAGAAAAGATAAATGATTAAAATAAAAATAACACCCTTGAAATTTGTATGTCAATTCAAAGATACACTACTACAAGTTGTAAATACCTACATGAAATGTAAACATTTTTACTAATAATTTTAACTCATTTTTTTCATCTACATCTCAGTTGCTCTAAAAATGTTGATTTAAAAGTTTTTAATCTTTTTCAACAAACTTCCAGTCACCTCATTTATGGCCACTTTGTTTCTCCCTATCCTCCTAGCCCCAGGATTACACATACTTGCTTATAATGCAAATATTTCATGTAATCTTTTCTGGGAAAATAAGAATAAGGTAGGTAACTGGAATTAATGTATGATATTAAAAAGTATATGGAGCCTATATGAAAATAAAAGTTTTATCTCATTTCATTGTTAAGACACTAAAAAAGAAAATAGAACGATTGTGTTTAAGGACTGCTATTCTAACTTCTCCTTAATTCTAAAATTACCTATTCCATGACCACATACTTTAACTACTGCCCAACTTTAACAAATATATAATAAACAGCATCTGTCTCTTAAAACTACCAGATAATCTACTTATACTACTGACCATAACTCTAGTATCATCCCTGCTTTCAATCTATGAAAGAGCTTCATAGGTTTCCATAAACAGATGCATACGTCGAAATAAACTGAAACTGCTAGATGGGCATATAAAGTAATTGTTCAAAGTAGTTTTACATTTTTGGTTATCAAATTTATCTTTAAATAGTTATAGCCTACTTTGAAAAATAATTAAGAAAAACTGAAAACATAGTTAAGACGATGAAGCAACCATTCATTATACCATTATGATTATAAAATTTTTATGATGAAAGCTGATTATTCTTAAGTCCTTAGCTTATTTTAAAGAAAGTATAACAAAAACAAAAACAAAAAAAAAACCTAAAGAATTATTTTTGGTTTTCTTCTCTTAAAAAGCCTATTTACTTTGACATCTGTGCTCACTTAATAAAGTCTATGCAAAATTTCAAAATCTGACATACAGCCAGGCGTGGTGGTGCAAGCCTTTAATCCCAGCACTCGGGAGGCAGAGGTAGGATTGCCATGAGTTCAAGGCCACCCTGAGACTACATAGTGAATTCCAGGTCAGCCTGGACTAGAGCGAGACCCTACCTCGAAAACAAAACAAAACAAAAAAAAAAATCCGACATACATCTGGTCCCAAGTATTTAAGATAATGATCAATTTAAAATGTGACCTTATATATGTAACAATTCTAAGAGGAATCACTAATTACAGCTAGCAAGAGCCAGTGAAGTTATCATTAAACCAATTCTAAGAAATAAAAGGCATTAAAAAATCTGAGTGATTAATTCAACTTTGTCAGTGAAACTTAAATTCCATGACTAGTTCGTGAGGTGATCGATTCGTGAATAACTTAACAATCTTATTGTTATCCAGTCTTGTGCACTGCCCATCAAATTTGGGGAAGAGGAATAAAGCAAGCAAACATTACAGGAGAAAATTTATTAAAAATTTTTTAACAGCATAGATCACACTAATTGGTGCTAAACATGTCACTGTATTCATAAACTAAAAATTCTTCCACTTGTCCTGCCAAATCGAAATAGTATTATTCATTTCTCTATGTGAAAATATTCTTTAAAGGGATGGCAAAAATGTATTCTAGATACTGTGATCTCAATCTATGACTGCCAACTTGACAGGATTTAGAATCGCTTATGAGGCAAATCTCTGGACATGTCTGTGGGGGAGTTTTTCCACATTAGGTTCATTGAAGTGGGAAGACTCATCCTAACTAAGGGTGGCATCATTCTGTGTTTTTCATTGCATAAAAAGGAGAAAGCTAGGGTTGGAGAGATGGCTCAGCAGTTAAGGTGGTTGCCTCCAGAGCTCTAAAGACACGGGTTTGATTCCCCAGTACCCACATAAACCAGATGCATAAAATGGCTTGTGCATCTGGAGTTCGTTTGCAGTGGCTAGAGGTCCTGGCATACCCATTCATATTCATATTCTCTTTATATACACACACAGACACAAACACACACACACACATATATATATATATCTGCTTACAAATAAATACATGTAGGCATCAGTCTTTACCTATCCCTAATTATTTAATGAATGGATAAACTTAAGAGTCTATGCAAACCTTGAGTTTTATAAAATTTTTGTCTATTATTTATACATTTTATAATGACCTCCCAAAAGTTTGTATAATCTTTCCTTCCAGAATTGCATTGGAATATTATTAATCTTTAAGAAGGAGAAAGGTAGTCAGCATGCTAATACAAGGTGACCAGCTGCTTCATGCTCCTGCTGTCAGGCTTTCCCTGCCAGGATGGACCATAACCTCAAACTGGGAGCAAAAGAAATCCTTCAAGTTTTTTTTTTCCTTCTGTTGCATCAATAAGAAAATACAGATATTGACTTAAATTTTCTCAGCAAAACATTTTATCAAAACTATTTAATGTTTCTCTGTTTCTCTTTTAAGATAGGGAAGAGAAACAAAACAAAGTACAAGAAGGCAATCCATTTCTTCTAAGTTTTATATTTTTATGAAGATATTTTAAAGTCAAATATAGGATTATTTTATTACATTTCCTTAAAAACACAAAACCATTTAAAATATTTTAATATACAAAATAAAACTCCATTATCAAGTCAGTCAGAAAAGAAAGACAACACAAAAAAGTTGAAGGAATAATTATTCTTTTAAATTTGTAATCACATTAATTTCTTCTAAATATGTGCCATACACTGCTGAAGTACATTTAAGAGGGACTAGGAAAGGGCTCCTATACTTCTTTGTCATTCTCACTTCACCAGAAAGAATACAGAAATCAATCCAGTGATAAAATAACCTAGTATTAGCTGGACATGGTGGTGCATGCCTTTAATCTCAGTTCTCTGGAGGCAGAGGTAGGAGGATCGCCATAGATCAAGGCCACCCTGAGACTATGCAGTGAATTTCAGGTCAGACTGGGATAGAACGAGATCATAACTCAAAACAAAAAAATGATAATAAGAAGAACCACTGGGCTGGAGAGATGGATCAGTGGTTAAGGCACTTGCCTCCAGTGCCTAAGGCCCCGGGTTCAATTCCCCAGGACCCACATAAGCCAGACCCACGAGGTGGTGGCCCTGGTGCACTCTCTCTCTCTCCTCTCTCCTCTCTCTCTCTCTCTCTCTCTCTCTCTCTCTCTCTCTCTCTCTCTCTCTCTCTCTCTCTCTCTCTCTCCCTCCCTCCCTCCCTCCCTTTCTTTCTCTGCTTGAAAATGAATAAAATATTTTTAAAAAAATAAAAAAAAGAACCACTGCCAAGTATAAAGATAAAGAACTTCACTTAAAACTAGACAGTATTTTTTGCCTGGATGTGTAGCATGTATATATATTCATATGAGTGAGGACACATGCGTGCAGTGCATGCATGCATAT